>JAVQJS010007029.1:0-10013 GCA_036024795.1 Galaxias rostratus | reverse complement strand
CCCCCCCCCCCCCCCCCCCCCCCCCCCCCCCCCCCCCCCCCCCCCCCCCCCCCCCCCCCCCCCCCCCGCGTCTGTGTTTGTGTATTTACAGGATGACAGCAAAGTGGCCCAAAGGTTTGTCAAAATAACATGCAAGGATGTTAGCAAATAAAGATAGCCCTTTGGCTTTCAAGAATTCTGTTATACATCCTTTTCCAAGCACAGGCACTGTTTTTGTTTTCATTACTGAATGTTTGTCGCTCAGTGAGAGATTTATTTTGTTCAGTGTATTTGCGTGTAAAAATCCTCTGCACCCCCCACCTCCCACCCGTCTAAACAGACAACAGAAAACGCGACAACACGCACCACAGACGGTACTCCGTTGCGAAGGAGGAATAGCAGAACTTTCTGTGCAGACGGTTTGAATGGAGGGAACCGACAGACAGAAGGTGGAGGAAGAGAAGGGAATAGAGGCCAAAGAGAAGCTCGAAAACGAGATGAAGCCTAATGCGGCTGACTGTGTCTTCATTCCGTTGGGTGGATGGGAGAAACGTGTCACACAGTGGTTGTGTGCAGACCTCGATAGAACGGGCACGCACACACAAACACATGCACAGGGAGTGTTGGCACAATGCCACTGAGTTGTTTTGTACTGCCCCAGATTTATCTGGCATCTGTGCTGCACACTGATCCCTCCTCATTCTCGCAAACACTAGCACACATGGACGCACACACACACACACAGGCATGCTTCCGACTGTGCCTAGATCTTGGTATAAATATTTTAGCTTTGTCACCCACTCAGCATCTGTGGCCTCACATACATACAGACAGAGAGAAAGACTGACAATTTCTGTGTGTTTAAGGTCGGCAACATGTCAGAGTGGGTTTGTGACTGTGTGTGTGTTTCTGCTCTACGATGCAAAGACATGAGCGTGTAAGTAGGTATAGGCTACCGCAGAGATATTTGCTTTCAGATGCTGTGTGTCATGGCTTACATCTATCTGAAATGGCCCAGGTCATTGCTCGGGCCCTTAAACCATGTCTGAACCACATCAAACTATTGGCTGCATACTGATATGATACTTAAGAGAGCCAGTGGAATGTGTGTATCAAAGTAAGGTACCCAGACAGAGAGCTGAAAAGCCTCTGACTTGGGAGTGAGACTTGGGCTGCCGTTACCCCTGCACCCTCTAAGTGGATGGAGAAACAGTTGACCAGGTGCATACTCACATACAGCTATCGTATAATAGAGAAGCCCGCAAACAAAAAGTGAAAGTGAATGCAGGCGCACATCTCTTTGTACCACAGATACAAAACTGTCTCGTGTGCAATGTTAGTGGTCGGTGTGTCTACCCTCCATGTTACGATTAGAGACCCGTGCACCTGTTTAGACTGGTCTGAGGAGCCTCGCTGTTTCACTGGAAAGCTCCATTCCACAGCTCACTGCCGGGCTGTCAGGGAATGTGATGAACAATGTCAAGTCCAATCTGGCTCAAAATCACTCCCTACGTAGATATGACACAGAGCTGAATAGCTGTGCTGTTGGAAACATGAAAAATAATTGTTGTTTTGCCGAGGCAGGAGATTGGTCAGCGTGAATGCATCGCACACATGAACAGCAGGATCTAACATTTGAGGTTATGAGGATATTCTTGGCTATTCACTTTGGTTCTCCTTACATCAAATTTAAGGAATTTCAATAGTTCCCTTCAGAGACATATATATGTTGAGAAAACCGCTTTAAAGTACCCTGTGCAGAGGTGCAGTGGAGACACAACCAGACAGTCTCCGTGGCAACAATCCACCTCACCAAATCAAGAATCATGGTTGAATCATGTCTCCAAAAAATTCTAAATAACCCCATGCTAAGTAGAGTGGATTGGTTCTTTATTAGTTTCCGACATGGACACAGGGTAAAAGTGTAAAAAAAGAGGTTAATGGGAAGAGGAAGACTTGGGTCTGAAACACATTTGCACATAAAGGGGTGAATTATGGGATTCACTAAAGAGGTATGTTTTTGAGGGACTTAGTAGCAGCAGGTAGTTTTTCTTTCAAATAAGGTGAAAAGTTCACCATCCATGAGAGAGCACACCATTAAGTGGTGACTTCTAGGACTGGGCTGTGGATTAATGCTTTTTGTACGCTGTTCATTCTGTTTGTGTATACTCCTACTTGCTCTTTGTTTAGACAGACCATGTACTACATGAGCACAGCAAGGACTTGACAACATATTAAAATAGCAAGAGCCAAAGAACAGACAGAGTGCATTAATAAACAAACAGGCTGACTCTACTTACTTTTCAAGACAAAACACGTTTCACATTGACCAGGTCACATCCCATAGTGTTATTACTGTTGTCAAACCGACTACTAAATGACGTATTAAAAGACAAAGTAACAGAAATGATCATTTCTGAGAGATTGCAAAGACATATCTGGTAGTCATAGATCATTTCTAATGGTCATGGCAAACAGTACTGGAAGTAACAGTAAACCAGTATCGCAGCTCTCTTTGACCTTTACGGATCACTGTGTGCGCCCTGCAACATGCGTGTGCATGTGGGTCTGGTAAGCCACTCGTCGCTGCTCATCACACCCTCTGCATCACAGTCGTTGGCTGTTTCACATCTCTCTCTTCCCTTTCCTTTGCCGTCTCCATTTCTCTCCTTGATTCGCTTAGCGTTCTAGCTCCCCTAACTCCCCCCCTCTCTGTCCAACCCCCCCTTCACCCACTCTGCTTCCCCTCATCAAGCACATCCTGTTCTAGTTGACAGACCTCCAGTCAACATGTGCAGCTCCCTTGTCCCGCTATAACACCTAGTCGCTGACTCTTACTTTCTTTCTTGGGAAACTTACACTATTCTTTCCAGCAAACAATTCGATTGCTTAGGTATTTTTTTTAAGAATCAAGGCTTAGATATCTGAATAAAAATATAGGCAGACATATTTTTTTATTGACCATTAATGGACCACCCTTAAAATGTCTGGAAAACCATCAGCGACGTCACCAAGATGTCTAGTGATGCACTGAGTAATTCAGTGAGTCCGTCTGGCACTGTCGTCAAGTCCAAGCTTTGCATCTCACAGATATTTGTACTTTTTGAAACCACAAACTTTACAATGGGGCTTATGTAACTAAGGTTTAGGGAAGTCACACAACACAAGCATCACAATGATCAACTGTTTGTCTGATGGAAATTTAAGAAATATTTGGATTTTTCCCTGAAGAGCTTGGTATTGCAAAATCAATTATCAGAAGAGCTTTCTGCTTGATCCAACGACCAAACCCTCTGATACGTTCAGGAAACAAGACATACCAGACATATTGCAAATTAAGGCAACACACCTTCTATTGGATCTTTGGCCTACCCACGGCCAACCAGAGTGTTTATGACACATTTCCTGTAAACGAAGCAGCCGATGGGGCCACAGCCTATCTGTCCACTAGGGTCACATTGGCTGGATAAAACGCAGCCCTTCTTACCACTCAGTGACAGGTTGACTGATCTAACCTGCTCCTATGCCAATATGATGCGGTCTCTGCTGCCTTAATGGTCCCTTCTATTTTCACCGGGAGTAAGAGGACCATACGTGCATTTGTTTTCCGTGAGTAGATCCTGAGTGAGACATGAGACAGTGCGGATTCACCGTGGTCCACACTGCAGTGCCTACTGATTGTCTCCAAGGACCGCATTGATCGGTGATTGCCATTGATTAGTGTCTAGTCCTTTGTCCATTTCTGTGGGCATATTCGGTTGATGGAAACAAAAGCAAAGATGATGACCACAGAATGTAAGGCCCCAATGACTCTGATGAACTATAATGGAAAAGATTACCAACCTAAATAATCACGATGATGGCAGATTAAGGTTGTGTGGTGAATAGAGAAAGGCTTGGAGAGGAAAGAATAAAGTGGTCTCTTACTACCAGCATGCGAAGGACGCAAAAGGCAGAATTAATTTGTTTTCTTTGACAAAGGGACATATATTTCTCCCTGTTGACCACATGATGGAGAGGGATCCAGTTTCTGCTATTCTTATTTTATGTCAGCTCATCTTCTCCGGAATGACACCACTGATGGTGCAATCAGGAATAGGCTGCACCCACTTCTCTTGTATATGAGAGCGATGATGGTAATGCAATTTCTAAAACACATTTAGAAAGCAAGGAACGGTCTTCCAATGATTCAGCTTTTGGGTCGAATCATTGCATTGCTTTAGCTGGCTTTACACGAGTACCCATACACTACAAGTGCAATGCAAATGTACTTTACAACATTGAGAAATTACATTTTTGTCTCAAACAATGAATGACAACGCATATGTTTTTTTTCCTGGATCAGTGGTTTTTAACCTTGTCGAAGGTACTGAACCCCACAAGTTTCAAAGGCACACTTACCGAAGCCATTGTACCCTTCAATAAACTCTTTGTGCGGAACGGACACCCACACAGTGTGTGTCTTGACCTCTGCCAAACCCCTGAGACTGACTCACCAAACCCCTGGGGTTTGATCTAACCCAGGTTAAGAACCACTAGTCCAGACTGATTAACTAGCCATTGGGATTGAAAAGAAAACACACTACAGCAGCTTGGTTCTATATTATTGACAAAAATCACATGTATGACGTCCACAGACACATTCAAATGTGGAGATAAGGCTAACCTGCCAACAGTAAGAATACATACTGCCAGGTCACCCTACATTCAAGCTGAACAGATACCCACCAGGTTTCCCCTTCAACTCTAATTGAACTCACCCGATCCAGTTAATCAATGGGTTGTTGAGCCAGTGGTTAGTGGAAACAGTGTGTTGAGTGAGAGAGGAAGGGAGAGAATACAAGAGGTGGGTTGGACAGCCTCGGTGGACGGATCAGTACTGCACAATGGCACACGCTGTCCATGGTTCTGAAGGCACTTTCTGCTGTGCCAGTTTATAATTTCATGCATGATCATCTGTCAATCCGAACCCCCTGATGGCCTAGATTAAATTCTTTCAGAACGTTTTGGTGGATTTAGATGGGTGGTTGCTTGTGCTGATTCAATATAAACAATTATGACACTAATAATTTTTTTTAAAATCGAGCAATACACTTTGGTAACAGCTGCTGTATAACTATATTACAGCAACCGCTGTAGGGATTTTTTTTTATTAGTGTTATATATCTTAAGCAAGCTTCTTTCCAGCCCCTTTTCGTGGACGACAGAATCTCCGTCCGGTTTGGTGACAAATCAATATTTTGTTTGGTGATTATCAGGTGGCCACTCTAGAAAATGACATGGGCTAGTAAAGTGATATTGCGTTATTTCACATTACTGCCACAGCAGGAATCCGATTTTCTCTCACTAGCATGCACACACGGAAGCGCAGAAAATATATCAGAATACAACTGTGTCACAAATCCATTTCCCTAAATGTAAAACCATGCTATTCAGCCTCCCGCAGTGATTCCACTTCACAGACTGTGTGTGTGTGTGTGTGTGTGTGTGTGTGTGTGTGTGTGTGTGTGTGTGTGTGTGTGTGTGTGTGTGTGTGTGTGTGTGTGTGTGTGTGTGTTTGTGTGTGTGTGTGCGTGTGCGCGCGCCTGAGCACACAACACATGCAGACCAACAGCATTATCTCCCGCGTGATTCTCCCTTCCAAATCCCCCACGCACATCTGCCCATACCGCCAGTCCTGTCTCGCAGCAGACATACAGCCCACACCCCCATTGTTTTTCTTCATCCTCTGTTTTATCCTATGTAAAGTAGGTTTGAGGATCATCTATTGGGCCTATAGAAATGTACTCGGAAGCATTAATCAACGGCTTTTTCATTGTATGAGCAAAAACATTTGTAACCTAACAACTGTTCAACAGTTTACAAATAATGTTAGTGAATAATTTGTAATGGCGAAACACCAAAATAAAACCAACAACAGAAACAATATTCTGATCTAAAAAGAACCATACCACGCTGTTGCATAAATGCATTAACATAGTGTTGTGCGCCGGTGCAAGTGTGAAGGATATGCACGCTCGCTTCCATATCGATCCAACATCAGAACAATTTATCACAGTGCGGCTAAAGACACGGCGCAGCACATTACAATTCATTCAAGTTCCCCACTAGAAAGTAAACAACTTGATACCGTACCTTCTCTTTTCTTCTTTCCAAAATATGGGTCTGTTTAAAGAAAAGAGGCAGCTATTTGTTATCCTGTACCAACGATGTAGGTTCAGCAGCAGGGCGCTACAGCGTGTGAATAGAGTGAGGGTGGGAAAGAGAATGAGCTAGAGAGAAAGAGAAAGCGAGAGGAGAGAAAAATTGAACGAGGAACCTATGTGCAGATAAAATGCCACTCCTGTGAAGACTTAACTGCAACGGGCTCACCCTGGCTGTCGCAGAACCATATTGAAGACAGTTGATACCAATTATCACTAAATCAAAGGCCAATTAGCTGTTGTCTCTTGTTAATTTATTGTGGTAATGGCTCTATGTTAAAAAAGTTTACATTTAAAAAATTTGAACTGTCTGTAATGTGTCATCACAATTTATACACATTCTCCTTAGCACATTGCACTTATCTTTGAGCTCGTCATGTCTTGTGGTTGCTCTCATGACACAATTATCCACCTACCAACACACCTACACACACACATACACATATTCGCACAAACAGTCCCATACATGCATGCAACAAATAATGCCAGATGTGTTTGTCAACCACTTGATTATTATCTTTTATCCTGCTCATTTTGCCCAACCAAACCTGGTTTGTGTGTGTCCTTGCGTGTGTTTCTGCATGCATGTGTGGTTTACCATATCTCACTGTGTTGCATCCCTCCCCTCCTCTAGCCTGTACATCTTCATGGTCATTCAGAGATGACAGTAATAACAGCAGTGGATGTAGCAGACAGATATGGAGCCTGGGCTGGGATTGAGTGACAGGACACCCCATAAGACCTTTCCAGTATTCTAATGCTCGAGGCTTTCAAAACGTTGGCCATGAACAGAAGACAACACAAAAAAGATTAGGTAAGATTTATGGTGAGTGATAAAAACACAAGCGAACTGAAAATAAGACCATGACGAAGCTTTGTAACTTTTGCCGCTATGCTATTTCATTGGGGTAATGCTCCTCTGTTTAAGATGTTCTTCCTTTATTTACAATTAAATATGAAAACAAATCTTCTATAGTCATATTTTACCTTCTGTGTCAGTTAATTCAACTCTGCTTTCTTGATCAACACTTTTACTTGCTATGTCTATATAAATCTAAATATCTATATAAAAGGGTTGATGACACGAGGTGACACGAACTGCCCTGATTTTTACTAACAAGTTACTATTCTGTTCTGCACGGAATTCTTACACCGTTTCATTGAGTGGTTGTCTTGTTCTAAGCAGAAATCAATCATGGGAGTCATGTTTATGTGCCAATGTGAAACTAAGTTAAGTAAGTACATTTTATGGATGAAACGCCTTTACAAACCAGAGTTACCAGGTGCTGTGCAGAACATAAAATGACAGGAAGTGTAAAAACAAAATGACCAAGAAATGTAAAAACATTAAGACATAAAATGCCAAAGGACTTTAAACACAAGCTCAAAAGAAAAAAGGCTAAAACACATAAAACAAACTGTCCCAGTCAAAGAGGTGTTCAGGTGACGGGATCTCATGAACGAACAATCCTCTCACCTCACCAACAGCAACAGTAGTCGCTAGGCGAGTGGAGACGGAATGGTGTGTGTGGGAGGTGGATGTCAGCAAAGGCAGGGAGGGAGTAAATCTGTGTTGAGCCAAGATGCGGACGTCGGGCGAAGAGACTCCACACAACGCCTTGTGTACTGTTCACACGTGGGAACACGTTTTGAAATCGTTCCAATTTGCAATAATGAACATGTTCAAGCCATGTTGACTAACACAATTAGCCCCTTGCCTTGGCATTTGTTTTAGGCACACATGCACACAGATACATGCACACATGCTGATGGAATGTGAACGAAAACCTACACGAACACACGAGTAGAAAAACAAACATTGTGAGAATTTTTATTGCAACTCGGGCGGGCAAGGACCTGTGGTGCATTACGGTTCTCATCAACACCTCTCATCATTCTCGATGACGGACATGTGGTGGCATGGTGATTCACATATGTCTGAAGCCATGATGATTCACATGTGCCAGGAGAGGGGAAAATATTTGTCCATACACAAACAAGTTCAGTCATCCCTGAAGCATGTCAAGCTGTTCTAAGAGGCACAGGTGTATAGTTCCACCGGAGTGACACTCTGTAGTTCGACTTAACATTCTGTTAGTTAGTTAGTAGTTGACCATAACATACATTCATAGAACTGTGACATTTTCTTGGTACAGTTCTTTGGTATGAAAGTGAAAGAATCAAGTAAACACACAATAAAGAAGTTTTGTTGATAGGGAACTGCAAAATGTTTTGGGCTTTTTTCAAACGGAACCCATAATAAATCCTTGGTGCAACAATTTGAGGTCATGACTTGGCAGTTGGCATGTAAATATCTATACTGTATATACATGTGTATATTGCTACTCAAAACATACGTTGCCCAGCATCTTACATTATGAGATGTAACTAATTGCAGTGACCACCTTCTCCTCTTGAGGTGTTCGGAAAACCACACCCATTCAATATGATCAAAACCTCATCACAAAGATCAATAGATCACAGGCCACGGGCCATTTCGTCATGATTAGAAGGGGGATGGAGATAGATAGAGGAGAATGGAAGGGTGAAGGGAGGAGGGATGGATCAATGAAAGGGGCAAGATCAGTGGCTGGAGGGTAAGGGAGGGACGGGGAGGAGACTGAAAAGAAGCAGCAAGGAAGGACGCACAGTCAAAGCCATGAAGGGAGAGTTGTAAGTGGCGCCTCTGTCATAGCTATTGTCATCCATGTTGCCTATTTCAAGCAGTTGCTCTACAGGCCATGTAGGCCTGAATCGTTTTCTATACATAACACAAAACTTCAAGCACATGTTTGAAACAAGGCTATATCAAACACTTCACTGACAGACGCTGATTACTGCTCATTAAAAATGTCTCTTGTATGAGTTGATACTTCACAAATACATTGCTTTAATTAACGCCTCTTCCATGACACACAAGTCAGATCGGGCAACTGTTTACTGGACCATTGTTTCCCAGCCCACTCGGCCGCACGACTGGGGCGCTGCAGCTGTGTTCCCATGGTAACAGAGCACGGTAAAGAGGGTAGGCACACGCAGCCGTATAGTACAATCAATGAGATATTGTGACTCAGAGAAAAGGGTCCTTTGGTTTTACTATGGTGTTCTCCGAAATCAATAAATAGATATACGTTTTCCACAGTATTAAATCAAACGTGCAACAATTGTTTCATTATTCTTATAAGAGCTTAAGAACTCCCACATGTTGTGAGGGATCAATGAGAGCATTAAGACAACCCAAATCAAAGAAGGAAGAAGAAGGCTGGTGCAGCAAGAAACTCATTCTCACAACGAAACCCATTTAAAACTGATTCCCTTCTTGAGATATGAACCTGCCAAGTTCAACCTTTGCCCAGAACTTCTATATTGTCCCTTTAAAAAGTCTGAGTTAAAGTGTTTTCATGGAGTGCAGATCAAAATGCCTCCTTGCTGACTCTATCTTCTAGTAACTAGGGTATTTGTAGTCATGGTTGGAGATCTCTGGGAAACATACAACACTGAAGCACACAGAACAAAACAGTTCAGGTCCGTTTTCTTGCCACTATATATACTTTCCTACATTGAGAAAGCTTTTTCGGTCTCATTTGGTCTGATAAGCAAAGTATTGCTAAATTTTAAAATGCATAAAATGTTTTACTTAGCCTTTGTTAAACCAAGATCCCATCCATCCATCTATCAATTATCAGAACCGCTTATCCTATGCAGGGTCACGGGGGGGCTGGAGCCTATCCCAGCTGACTTCGGGCAAAAGGCAGGGTACACCCTGGACAGATTGCCAATCCATTGCAGGGCTAACACATAGACATACAACCACTCACACACACATTCATA
>JAVQJS010007028.1:0-13750 GCA_036024795.1 Galaxias rostratus | reverse complement strand
TAAAATTTCTTATCTGAATAGCTTTCAGGCCATGTCCTCTAGTGGTGGTCTATAAGGGCTTTTTCCTTTTGTAAACTACAGTTCATAACGTGGGCAGATGAAAGATATGACTAGGTGCTGGGGGGGGGGGGGGTCACTTGAGGTAAATCACATGCCTGGGTTTGCGGCTAAGACATTTTTGCGCCCCCTGTGACGTTCCGTGGATCCAACGTGATCACAAAGGGAACGAGTTCAAAAGTGCATTATGAAAGAGGAGGCTAGAGAACCACCAGCTCTCGCGTGTCCTCTTGGTTTTAACAAAACAGACTTTGGGTGAGTTTTTCACCTCAGTTTAACCCCCCCAGGCTTGTTTAGTAGGCCTCTTTTATGATGTGCCTCGTCATGAGCCCCGCTCCCCTCGCCCAGTTTCCTTCCTGCCTGTGTTTAACAGGCTGCGGTGTGTGCAACCGGGCCGCTGGTGGGGCTCTGTCGATCTCTATCGAAAGGCACGGCGCTTTAATTACTTCCTATAACTTCCAGCAGCCTGGGGAGTGTCCGCTTCACTCCACTGCATGAAATTACCAATCGCTTTCTTCCTCTCCTTTCCTCCCTTCTTTTTCTCTCTCTCTCTCTCTCTCTCTCTCTCTCTCTCTCTCTCTCTCTATCTCTCTCTCTATCTCTCTCTCCTTGTTTTTTCTTTCATCCTCATTTTTTCTCAACCGTCCTGTGTGCGTGCCTCAACTTCGTTTTTTAAAGTTTTTTTCTCCAAACCTGGTACTTTCTCTATACCCTGGAGTCCTACCCCATACAAATCTTCTTTTCTTTTAATTTCACCTGGCCTTTTCCTTTCTTTTTTATACCTGTTGTCACACTCTTTCTGTGTCACTCCTTCATTAGCCTTGCCCCTTGCCAAATCATTCACACGGCAGACTCATGCCTTCCCAATGTGAAAATGCATTCTAGCGCTCTGTGTTTTCTTTCCAAAGAACATAACCAATGACACATGTCCAAATCAACACGCTGGGCAATCTGTCAACACGGCCGTCAATAACCCCACCAATCAGTCATCTGCCATTCATCTCCAGTGTCTGTAATTAGGCACAATGTCATGTAGTTCACCTTACAGCGTCAACACCATATTTCACACGGAGACCGCCCTCCCCCCATTTAATATAGACAGGGGTGCTCCGTGGAGTTTGGTAGGCTCTAAATACACCAGTCTCATGCTATGTATATCTGTCTCGCTCTCTGCGGGGCTAAAGTTCCCCTTGGCTTTGCCAAGCTTTGAGCGGTAGCCAAAGTTAAAAAAGAGCTTCTGTCTCTCTCTTGAATGCTTCCGCAGAGAACAACGAGGGTGGCCGGTGACAGCACGAACACAATAAATCATCTCCTCCTTAAATAGCGGCCGTGAAAATACCTGTTATTTTTTAAAGACTCCTTCATTGCTGTCTCGTTCCGTTTGGGCCAGAGACCGCTTTTTAAATGACGTTCCCCGTAAACATCAGATGCTGTCTTTAAACAGCCATGTAAATGTCTCCACAGCTCACTCAGCGGTTTTTAACGTCCTGAATGAGTATTAAAAAAGTCTGCAAAAGAGTGGCTGGAGCTTGAGTCTTGTCTTTTCTGTGTGGAGTTTCTCTGGGTCCAGAATTTGTAAGTAACTTTGACATGCAGTGGAGGAGAGATGCAAAAAAAATTGCGAGAGCAACATCTTTTTCATATTTGCCACAGAATCATCGTAGCCTGGCGGTGTCATACTCGGTGTCAGGCATGTTGCTGCTTTGTTTTGGAACATGAGTTTAAGTTCCATCTCTTTTCCCCTCTTTATCTTAACTCTGTGTCATAACATGTCACATGGAAAACAAAGATTTTTTTTTCTCTCATTCTCATTTGCAATTCTTATGAGGTACCGACCGGCCCTGGGGAATCTGCGGCGCAAACCCACTGAATGTTCAAATGCTCCACTTAGGTCAGTAGCCATTTCCTGTAGGCCGTGACGAGCGCTTTCATGACCCGCTCCATCGCTCAAAAACCGCCTGTCAGCGAGCGGCACACATCCCCCCATCGTCCGGGTCTGCGCTCCTCCTCTTCCTCGTTTTCCTCACCTCAGCGCCCGCAAATCATTCAATGCACCACACCACAGTGGTGTCGCTTTCATGGGACGGTTGGTAAGAGAGAATAGGCGTCACCATATGGTGACGAAGCTTTCAGTTACTGCACCAGTCAGGAGTGGGGACACACTTCCCAATTCAAGAGAATGAAAAAGTGGGTCCAAGCTTTGGACTGGTACTGTGTATTTTTCACTGAATTTTTGTATTACGTCTAGGTATTATGTATTTTTTGAAGAAGGACGTGCAATGCTTTTCAGGCACTGTTTTCATGTTCACATCACTTACGTTTGGACAATCTCAAACGTTTCTTTAAAAGAAGTTTCTCTATTAAATACAGAGCTGTATTGAGTTGCAACCCAGTCAGCTGAATTGTATTTCCGATGGCATAATCAGAATGGATCAAAAATAGGCCGCATCCCAAATCTCTAGTGTTCCAATTCCTTTACGCCTCTCTCGGCGTGGTCTTAACACTGAGTCGGTGACCTCTCCAGCTCTCGCTAAATCCTCAGTACATTAAAAACAGCTTTTGTTTTCTCTGAAAAGGAATTAGCCTCCCAGCCCCTCCTCGGTCCCCACCCTCTGGGCTCGCGGAGACAAAGTGGCGTTTGCTTAACAGTCTCTCAGGCTGAGCCTCAGGCTTTCCCCCCTCTGCTTGTTCACATTTCCCCTCTACAGCCCAGTACATACACTCCTTCCAGGACAATGAAGCAGGGTCACACTCACACACACACTCAGTCAGCCACGCAGTCACACACACACACCCACACATGCACGCACACTCAGTCATACTCACAAACACAAACACACACACACACAAACTCACACACACAAACACACACACACACACTCACACACACCCACTCGTTCAAACTCAGTCACACACACACAAACAAACACACACACACACACACACACTCCAAAGTGGATCGTCGGTGATTTGGAAGTTGTTGTGTGTCAGAGTTAACGGCCGCCCTCGGCCCACTTGTTTTTTAAGCGAGCACAGTAGAACTCAAAACCAACATGAGCCACGTGGACATCTTCAGAGACAGGCAAAGCGTGTGTGTTTGTGTGTGTGAGAGAGAGAGAGAGAGAGAGAGAGAGAGAGAGAGAGAGAGAGAGAGAGAGAGAGAGAGAGAGAATGAGAGCGAATGAGAGAGAGAGACCCATGGTGATATTCTTTGTGTGCCGTTTGCCTGTCACTCAGGATCTATTTTAGATTCTTAATTTTACTGGAAAGCGTCTCTCTTCCCATCTGTATCTGCCAAAGGCGGGTGAAATGATATTGTTACAGTAGTTTGTCGCTTCCCACAAAGCCACGCTGCCTCACAAAGCATTAGGGCCCTGGGAGCGTCAGGAAGCTGAGGAGGGAGAGGCGTATCGTATGCAGCCCATGGAAATCCACAAAGTGGAAAGCCAATATGAACGGGGTGTGGGCCGAAGCTGGGAACCAGATCTGCCTTGAAGGAGGCCGGGAGCCTCTGGTAGGAGAGCCGCAGTGGCCCCTCTGTCAGCAGAAACACTTCTCCCCCTCCAGTCCCCACGTTTGAATAATAGATGAAGTGACCCTCCCTATATCCTCCACAGCCAGTCGTCAATACGACTTAGGTCCCGGGGAGAGGCGGGCGCTGTGTAACGTTTTTTTTTCTCCTTTTTTTTCTTGAACAGCGTGTTTGTTTTTTTTGAACACCCATTCTCCCTGGTCCGTAAGATGGCCGCCCTTTTTTTTTCTTGCAGACGGCCGTCCAAAGACACGGCGCCTCCGGACTCTGAAAGGCTGTCAGCCGCTTTCTAACGGAGGATCGAGCTTTGCCGGGGCTTTGTCTCTCTGGTTTAATGAGCGATTTGCCAGGAAAGCCAGCAGCGCGAGTAAATAGCACTTGCGCGGGTCCGTAAGCTGACTACGAGCACCGGGCCGCTCACACACGCAGAGACATGAGCCAGACCGGCAGATGCTCCTCCCGCGTCTCCTTTTATTTCTCAAGTGCCCACGTCAGGTGAGCTGGGAGGGGGGCGCGGGGGGCTGTAGCCTCGTTCTGTTCTCTTCAATCCGTCACCCGGACTCTCTCGGGAGGGCCACGGTAAATGCTGTATTAACAAGAATTGTGTTTGTGTTGCTGTAAATTCGGCACGAGTGGAAACAGCAGGAAAACACACAGAGGCTCGTTCCCGCGACTGCTTTCCGGAGGCTGGGCCTCGTGAAGGATGGCTTGCTTTTGTTTCCCCACAAGGCCGACGCAAACACACTGACAGCAGTAATTAAAAATGACACGTGAAACCTAAATCATTTCCTGGTTCGCTTTCCAACCTCCCTCTTTCTGGCGCTAATAAATCAGCCATGCCTGGAGATGCGGCTCCTCCTCTACCCCTGTAATTCAACAGCTATTTGGCTGAAATAGCCTTGTCTTTGACAAAGGGCCATTAAGCAAGGCCTGGAAGATTGCTGTGGGAATTGCTCAAGTCTCAAGTGGATGTAGTCAGGACTGCGCCAAACCTTCGATTACTTCGCACGATCAGGTGTAAGAATGAAACAATTAAGGTCAGCTCACTCTTGGTTCATCAAATAGACCAATTAGCTCCTGGCAGCGTCAAGGACGAGCACAGCGCCGCTCCAACGCGAGGACACGTGTGTACATTCCGTGGAGCCATTCCGGGTTTCGTCAACGTGTGTTTGCGCTTCTCTGAGCATTGTAAAATGATATGCTGGCCAGCTCTCTCACTTCCTCTCCGGCTCCCTGGCCAGAGAATGACCTAGACTCCCAGCGATCAATAGAACGTCGCTGAATGCCCAGCCCCTCACCCATGTAGTCATCTCTGTTGTAATTACAGTCCAGAGAGCCATGGTTATTCATATAAAAACATTTTTAACCGCTATTGAGCGTCGCCAGTGTTGCCCACCGCCCCCCTCCTGCTCCTCCCTTTGGTCAATAGCCACACGGATCGATGGCCGGCCAGTCTGTTTGTGTTTGTTTTTTAATCCATTAACATCCACTCTGTAAACTCACAAACCTTGGCTACCGCCGCTGTTATTATGGTATTTCCAGCCTAAGAGTAATTGTATAATCGTTATCGCTTCATGAAATCTTTATAGAAGGCAGCGCAATGGCAGGCAGGAGAGCAGCTGCTGGAGTGAGTGTCTGGCTCTGGAGTTTTTGACCAAAAGCTGACTGGAGGATTGAGTCCTTTGTTTCTTGCATGGAAATAAAATTGTGTTTCTGTGGGGACGTTCAAGACCGTATGGCCTTGGCCTGTTGTTTTCTCTCCCAATGTGTCCACATGCTGTGGACTCACATGTTCACCAAGACAGCCTGCGACCAACTGTGACAAAGAGAAAAATAAATAAAGAGACAACTCGCCAAAGGAGGCCTGAGCGTTTGGACGCTAGCGCAGCCCCGCAGCAAGATGCCCACCAGAAGGGGAAGTTGTAATATTACAGAGCCGCCATTGTCCTGTCACACAGATAGACATCACATTACTGTTTCACGGCTGGTGTGTTAGGGAACATGTTTGTCTAGTGTGTGTGTGTGTGTGTGTGTGTGTGCGTCTGTGTGTGTGGTTGTGTTTGTTCACATGGAAGTTGAGGGTTATTTTCATGATCAAAGCGGAAAATCTGACACACCGTGTTCCTGTCTCTCTGTCCGACAGTCCCCCCCAATGCACTATGGGAAACGGGAGCGGGCGGAGAACAGAGGGGGTGGGGGCAATGAACTCGGCCACAATGCCTTATCAACCTGTCGTATTATTTCACCACAAAGCGCTGCAAAGCTGTTTATCTCCCCCCATCGGACTGATAAGGTCTGCTGCTGCGGCAAACACACACCAAAAAAATACAGGAGAAAGAAAGAAGGGAGGGAGGGAGGGAGAGAGGGAGGGAGAACAAAACGAGCCAGCGGAGCAGACCGACGTTTATTACCTTTCACTGTGTCCAGATGACTGATAAAACCCAAAGACAATGAAGGAGGGAACGAGGAGAGATAAGACGTCGGAGAGAGGGGGAGAGGGAGGGCCGGGGACGGGGCTCAAACGCTTCGACAGGTGGGGCCCGTCGGGGGAAATGAAAGGTTGGAGAGCCGAAACGCAGCGGAGACCACGTCACGTGTCCGTGGCTCCCGTCGGACTCCTGCCGAAACGCCGGAATGCGTCTGGCTCTCACCGGCTCGAGCGCAGAGACTCTCTCGGCTGCGCTCAAACCCACATCCCCCACAGTTCACTGAGGGCACATGCATACATAAACACCCACGAGAGAAAACCGTAGAGGCACACATCCAATAATAAGAGACACAGGCTGAGCCTCTGCCTTTAAGCAGTCTAGCATCCTCTCACCGTTACAGATCGAGGGGCCTGGCAGAGGCAGCTTTATCCTCTCCCTCTCTGGCTTGCTCTCTTTAACCATCTCTCTTTCGCAATCGCTTTCTGCATAATATAGACCGACGGGTAGGTAGTCAGATGTAGTGCCCTCAAAGCTCGCACCTTTACGACCATCTGCTTGCTTCAGGCACTAGAGCCTCGGAACATTCACCGACTTGTGTGTGCGTGTGTGAATGTGCGTGCGTGTATTGGTCCGCCTTAGTCTTGAATGGTGCAGCAGACTATCCTAAGGGATAGTGGTAGCATTAGTAAAAAAGGGAATTCACTCTTTGTCTTCTTTTGTATCTGTCTTCTTTGCATCCCACCGCTTCCTGACAAAGACTGTTTTCCACCTTCTGTTATCCCCGACAAGTCCGATGGGGATACAGGCAGATTATCGGCTTTGGAGAATGAATAAAAAAAAAAAATGTTTGCTATGCCCACCTTCCACTCTAGCTGCTCGGTATTCACCCACACAAGTGCGTGGAGGGATTTTAGGGGAGGGGCAGGCAGTGAGAGAAAGGAGGGCGCACCTGCTACCTCTCCTGTCCTCCATGAGGCAGGGGGGTGCAGGCCGGGGCCAGCATGGCAACAGCGGGGATCCAGACGGGTCTAATACAGAGCATTCATCACCCTGGCAGCACCATGGACCGTCCCGGCAACCCAGCACCTCCTCCAACCCTCTGTTAGAGCCCAGCCTCTATAAACGCTGAGTAAGGACTGGCCTGGGATCAGCACTGTTAGCTAGCATATGGGAAGAGGCTCCGGCCCACATACACTCCTACCGTCTCACCTCATCACCAGTGTGGTGACTGGATACCCTGTGTCTCGGAGTGCGTGTGTGTGTGTGGCATCAAACTAATAATGTGAAACCTGAGACGTGTATGCAGGGCCTTTCCACATAGCCGTCTTTTTGAGCTCGTGAAACAATGATCTATCTATGTTGGTTGTGTGGAGATTGGAAGCCAGCTGCTCTTATACTGCCCATCACACCTGGGACCTTGGTCTGGTTAGTAGAGACCTCCAGGACTTAGAGTTATAGCCGGCACTAACTGCCAAGAACCGGGGCCCAGAGTTGAAGCTGTGCATCTCTCTCCCAATGCCTGTGTGAGGTTGTGCGTGCGTACGCGTGGGCGCGTGTGTCTGTCTCCGTGTGTGTTTGTGGGTTTAAATCGTTCAATAAACTCATCACAGGGCTCATAAAGAAAGCTGACATTTACAGCAAAGCCCAAAGGTCAAGGAGCTGGAGCTGAGGAGATGATGATGGAGCCGGAGCAAAGACCATGTCGCCATGCCACCTGGAGCGAGGCAGGAAATCACCAGGAAAGAAAAAAGGGGACGGTGCAATAAATATCACCTTATCAAACTGATAAAAACACATTCTGTTCTAGTGGCACTCATTACAGACAGGGTTTAGAAAAAAACTGCACATATATGTATATATAAATATATATGTATGTGTATAATAACTCATTCCGTGAATACGTTTTGATGGTGAAAATCATTAAAAAGAAGGCCGCTAATCAAGCACAGTGCGCTGAGCTGAATCTTGAGGGCCCTCTCCCGGGGGGGGGTGCTTCCCGTTAGGTAGGCCAGACAGCAGCGTGAGCCCGGGGCCGAGGCCAACAGACGCCTGATGCTCACCATCTAATTAAACCTCCCCGAGTGGGACCACAGCGTATGTGTCTGCCGACCCACACACGCCGGGCAACTACCCGCTCCTCATTAGTCGGGAACAATGTCGCCGGCCCCGGCCAACACGTCCTCAGACAGGGGACCTGGAAACAGGAGCCCCCCGTCTCTGCAGGAAGTCGTGCTCTGATAGCGCCGCGGCGCTTCGGGAAAAAGGAAACGTGGGCCGAGTGGCACTGATGATAATGGTATTGAAGAAAGCAACCTGGGGAGGAGAGAGGGGGAGGCAACTGCAGGGTGTTTGGGCACCAGGCTGTGTTCTTTTTTTTTTAAAAAAAAAGAAGAAAAAAAAAAGGGAGAAGAAGCCCCCTCTCGTTTGGGGATTGGCGGGGATGCCAGTTTGGCAGCTTAACCTCGTAGGTCTCTCGGGCCTTTGATGAGTTGCTGAAGCTTCTGAGGGAAGAGCTGACAGGCACCATCTCATCGGCCAAGCTGTCTTCCCTTTTTGCTGTGTTTTCTGTTGTCTGGCCACGAGCTCTGCTTATGTCTGCGTGGGTGTGTGTGTGTGTGTGTGTCACAATCTGTGTGTGTGTGTGTGTGTCACAGTGTGCTTGGGTACGTGCGTGTTGTGTGTTCCGGGTGAATAGTTGGTTGATGTACTGCCTCTTCCCGGACAGAGGCTCTCCAGCACGCAGCAGCAGCGGCGGCAGCAGCAGCAGCAGCCGGTGCTCCGGCCGAGTCTGTGTTTGTGCTGTTGTGCGGGTGGTGGTTAACAATGCACTCTCCGAGCACCACAACTCAGCGAGCAGCGGTGAGAGAGGGTGGCATTCCGTAATGGAAACGTCATCCCCGGGATAACAGACGGCCGGCCTTTGATGAGAGGGGAGGTTACTGTAGGGAGGAGGAGGGGAAAAGCCTGGCGGTGGGGATGAGGGGAGCCCGATAGAGACGGCGGCTGTCACCGGGCGAAGTGAGGGGCCAGCCATCGCTCACGGCAGACTAACAGGGCCCCTCCGTCTTGGCTCAGAATCCCTTGCACTCCACGGGACACTGAAGGTAGCGGCAGCATCTTTGGTTAAATGATCAAAAGCGTAATATTGGCCTCTGAAACGTTATGTGATAGTGTGTGAAAGAAAGGGTATTCAGATATTATTAAATAAATGCTGTTCAATTCCTTTTCTTTTTTTTTTGATTTTCTGTCTTATTATCTAGAGGTAAGAAAACCCATGTTGCTGCAATCTCTTAATGGCATATCCCTTTCTAACCCCCCCTACCCCCCGTGGTGCCTTTTAACTAACCGGGAACATTTTGGAATAATTGGTTGAATATTGAGGTTAGGCTGTGAAGAGCTGGACAACTACAAAGGTATACAAATGACGACGTGTCTCTGGGTGTTTAGGGGTATTTGCAGAGTTTCCCACTGAGACTGGAGATTTAAGCATTCCGTGAATATGTGAAAACGCTATATCTCTGATAGCCACACTTTTCCCCTTTAGTCTCCCCCTTTTCCCGCTCTCCCTTCATCCCTTTCTCCAGTTGTGGGGAGCCGGAGAAAGGGCGTTATTTTCATCAAATCAAACATATTCCCCCTTGCGTCACCACGGCATAACAATGGGTGACATCAACACAGGCAGGGGAGGGGGGGATCATGATGATGGGAACGTATGCCGGATAAACAAGCCTAATGCTCATTTCCCATGTGCCCCCATGGTAATGTCATTTAGTGTATTAATACCAGGGCTTTCTACCAAAGGACGAGGGTTTCCACCAAAGGACGAATGAGCAGTGTAATATTCAGGTCCGCCCAGGAAGCACAGCTCAGCACAGTGGGAAGCACAGCCTGACTTTATGGTGAGCGTTCAAACCACTCTAAAGGTGGGGGGGGAACATGCATATTGTGTCGATATTAGCATATTTATTGCCCAGGTATACATGATGCTTTTGCATAAACGATACTCCCTCAACTGTGAAAGATGGACAGCGAGAGGCCATAAACCGCCCGCAGTCAAATGCTCTGGCGAGAGTACAATATGAATAATTCCCCCGCCGTCTAGTGGAGAAACACATTCCGCAGTCTAATTTTGGTCTGATTACATGTAGTGTGGGCCTCTCTTTCCATGACTTTTGTTGCAGACACTGTCCTGCTGTTGTAATCTCCGGCCCGGTGGATTCCATGCGGAGGTCCGAGTGCAGACCGGGAAAGCGTCTTAGCCGCGTCCTATCTGCAGTGTTTAAACAGGCTGCTCTTTGAGAGAGACTTGGTGGAATGTCAAAATTGTTGGCATCATCACACACCTTTTGAGGTGCTCATCCTTGAAGACAGTAATTACAGCACTTGCAAGTCTTGTGCGGCGCTATTTTCTGCATGTTAGGCACCCAATTTCCCCCCAAACTGCCAGTTGCGGCATCGACAGGTCCCTTCTTCTCCACGCCAAATTGCCAGCCTCGATGGAAGCGAAATGGGGCACCTTTCCTTCCATTTGGTATTTTTGTCTGTTTGTCATGTAGGGGGAGTCACTTTGATAGTGATTCTGATCCTGTCACGCTGACAGAAGTTCCTGGGAGCATTGGGAGACAAGAGAGCAGGAGCGGATGTGAAGTGAGTCAACCATCTTAGAGTTGGGGGAAAGGAGACGCTTTTGACGCCTTCTTTTTTCAAAGGGACGAGAGTGAAACCATAAGAGAAAGACAGGGCTTGGGAATACGTTTTGGGTGTACGTTTTCAGCCCCATATTTCTCCTGCTGGTACTCAGTAATGTTGCGACATAGTTTCTAATAGGTCTGGGCATGGCTAACCCCCCCCCACCCCCTCTCTCTCTCTCTCTCTCTCTCTCTGTTTCTGTCTCTCTCTCGCTTTCTTTCTCTATCCCTCTCTCTATCTTTGTGTCTCTCACTATGTCTCTCTCTCCTCTCTTTCTCTCTCTATCTCTCTACCATGCTCTAGCCGTCTCTCTCCCCCCCTCTATCCACCTCTCTCTCTGTGTCTCTCTCTGTGTGTCTCTGTCTCTGCCTCTGTGTCTGTCTCCATCTGTCAGATGATACATCAGCCTGTCCTGCCTGTTGTGTTGTGTTCTGTCCCCTCTTGGTGACGCAGCGTTGCTGCTGACAGCACCGCTCCAGCAGAGAGGCTGGTGGGCGTGAGGCTGCCATTAGAACGCGGCTATGGCTTTGATCTTCTGGGTGGATTTACAAAATGGCACTTCCAGCGTCTTGATGTGGAAGTGGAGTTGGGGGTGAGGGAGAGGGGTGGGGGAAAGTAGCAAGGTAGTGTTTTTTCACTTGCCACGCCTGGAACATGGCCTTAGAGCGTGCCGACGCCTTCAAGCGGTATTATTTAATTTCCCTCTTCACGTTAACAAACGGAAACTCTGGACCCTTAAGTGTTTCTAGTCTAATTCAAGCAACCCCTTAGGCTATTACAATGGCACCCTGTCATTTTATAATTTAGCGCAATTCGTTTATTATTCGCATCCATCGTTTTCCACCAGACCCCGACGAATTACGAGGACTTTTCGTCAAACGATAGGGAGTCCCTTCCCTGCTTTTCTGTCTGTTTGCCTTTTACAGCCCAGTGGACGTTGTTGAACTGTCCTAGCCGACTCCTCCATGACCTCTGCCTCATCAGGCCAGTGTCTACCCAGCAGCCCCAGCTCCCCTGACAGCCCCTCAGAATCACCTTCTCCTCTCTCCACTGTGCATCCCCCGTCCCTGTCCCTCTCCTCCTCTCCTCTCCTCTGTGTACCCCCCTTCTCCCTCCTCTCTCCTCTCCTCTCCTGACCCCCCTGTCCCTCTCCTCTCTTCATCCCTCTATCCTCACCCCACCCCTGTGCCGTCTCTCTCCTCCCCTTATCCCATCTCCCCCTGTCCCTCTCCTCTCCTCTCTTCACCCTCCCTGTCCCTCCTCTCTACTCTCCTCTGTTCAACCCCCTGTCCCTCCTCTGTCCTCTCTTCGGTTCACCTCCCCCGGTCCCTCCTCCTGCCTACCCGCTTCACCCCACCCTGTCCCTTCTCGCTGCGCTCCCTCAGTTCCGCTTAATTGGCAGCGATGATAACGACCTGTAGTGAATTATGGATTTTAATTATACAATTTTATTGCCTCTACAAATAAGATCAGTGGTTATGGTCCGGGTGAGGGTCAGCGGGCAAGGAATCATTTACTCTCCGCGTTCTCCTCCCAGCTGAAGGAAGGTTGAGCCAACGCACAGCCCTCGAAATAGAGGAAATTAAATCCAATTTCCTTCACCATGATGAAGCGATTACATCACATCAGAGTAGACCCTAAAGCTAAGTGTATGGTAATGTGAGCACACACATGCACTGGCCTGCTATAGTACTCGAGCACCCTGAGACAGCCATGCCTCAACGGCACTGCACACATAAATGTGCACGGACACACACGCACACACACACACATAAAAAGCCTATTGAGCCATCTCCTGGATTAGGGGTTTGGTGGAGCAGACTTTGATTTGCTCCGGCCATAACCAGCGTCCCGTTCCTCCCCTGTGCTGGGCGACCCGGCATCCATGGCCATGTCACACCTGGCTGCCTCCGCTAATGGAAGCATTTTATTAGACCCTCACGCAGGACGCCCGCCCTGTTTATTATTTATATAGCCACATTTCCCTGTTTCCTCCTCATTCCTGTCCTGTGACCCCCCCCCCCTCCCGCGCGCGTCCCTCCCCTCCCCCTCCCCTCCGAGGCCGGGCCCGTGGGGACGTCTCACTTCCATGTGCTCCTGGGGGCCGTTTCCTGTGATTGTTTTGTACACGGCGAAATCAATAGGACTTGTAGTTTGATGCTTTTCAATCAATGCCGAAGCCAAACCATTGCCGGCGATTGCGTCAGCCACGGAGCCCACGGTAGGTGTTTCTTTAAATGTCAAATTGTTGCCAGGCTCTCTTGTTGCTAGGCTCGACTCGAGTTCAATATGTATTTTCAATAGGTAACACTTTGGCACGTGGCACGTGGGTTCGACATACCAGATGGCGGGCGTGGACGTCAGTCAGAGCACTGCGTTTCCATATCTGTGATTGTCATCGGTCGGACCGTATCCACGTTAGGAATCCGTTTTCCCGACAGTGCACCCATCTAGCCCGGGTAATGACGTCCAAGGCCCCAAGGCCGTGAGCTGGAAGTCTGCGAGCTCCGTTCACATGGATGACCGCGTGGGGGCCGCAGCCTAGCAGGACACGGCCGTTTGAACCGCTGTACTCGAGAACCCCGCGTCTCCGCGGTGAAAATGCATCATCCCGTAATAGCTGCTGACAAAATAGCCCATTGTTTCGACTTGCATGGAGACACAATTTGTGGCTGTAAATATGGCTGGGTGACGCTTACCATTCGGGCAAATGTAAAATCACATAAGGGAGCAAGAAGGAATGGTTATTCCCTGAATTGACACCGTTATTATACACAGGGGGTATTGGAATGGAATGACTTGAACTGATTGTGTGTGTGTGTGTGTGTGTGTGTGTGTGTGTGTGTGTGTGTGTGTGTTTGTGTGTGTGTGTATTTGTGTGTGTGTTTGTGTTTGTGCACCCCCTGTGTGTGTGTCTGTGTGTGTTTTTTGTATTCCCCTACCCCTGCGTGCCAGTGCGTGTCTATACAGATGTACGCCTCAGACAGCTGGATGAAATGGCTGATGCTCTCGTGCCAAATGTCACAAGTGGTCCATCCTTCCA
>JAVQJS010007026.1:0-10833 GCA_036024795.1 Galaxias rostratus | reverse complement strand
GACACTATCTAATTCATGAAGGTCCTGGGGCATGTTTTCAATTGCACTCTGCTGTGTGCGGTGTGTGTGTGTGTGTGTGTGTGCGCGTGTGTATGTGTGCGAGACATTTCTGGACACTGAGAAAGAATTCTTTTGTATATGGTCTTTGTCAGTTTTATTGTCATAAAAAAAGAAAATATATATTGACAGTGGAAAATACACCTTTTAGAGAAAAGCGTTGTTTGTGCCTTGCTCATTTGGGGTCCTTGAGGCTCAGTAAGACTTTATCAATGAGTTTGTGTATCTCTCTGTGGCGTGTCGTGGCTCTGCTGAGGCAGTCCTGCAGCTTCTCACCAGACAACGACGTTCCACCTGACACAGACCGGATGGAGACTCATTATCACCAAACAGATCTGATAATGATTCATTATTACTAAACAGATCTGATGTGGATTCATTATCACCAAACAGATCTGATAATGATTAATTATTACTAAACAGATCTGATGTGGATTCATTATCACTAAACAGATCCGATGCAGATTCACTATCACAAAATAGATCTGATAATTATTCATTTTTACTTAACAGATCTGATAATTATTCATTATTACTAAACAGATCTGATAATTATTCATTATCACTAAATAGATCTGATGTGGAGTCATTGTCACTAAACAGACTGATAAGTGTCACTGTCCCACACTGATGCTCTATTTATGCATATCTATACACTCCGTGTCTCTGCTGGTACTGCTGGACTGGGGGATCGAGGTTAAAGGGTTAAAGGTGAAGAGGGTGTTCAGTGGCCCCGCCTCCCCACCTGGTTTGTGAAGTGAGCAAAGGCGGTCCTTCTCATCTGTTACCACGGTGAACGTGCTGGAGGAAAGGCCCTCCTCCTCAGCGGTGGGGTCAGCGATCACAATGGAGCTACACACGGGAGAGACAAGGTTACTACGGAGATGCCACACAGCCGAGGTCATAGGGTAACACCAGATACACACAGCCGAAGTCATAGGGTAACCCTATAGACACACAGGAGGAAATGTCAGAGGGTAACACAAGAGACTTTCCCACAGGAGATGTTACAGGGTAACACTATAGAGGGATACGCACAGTGGGTAACACCTGCCCAGTCAGAAATCACACAGTAACACTACAGATACACACTAAGGACATACAGGCCAGATGAATGTGAAACCTGCTTATTTGACAGGAACAAGCAGCTCTTATCAGCCACTGTCTCAGATACAGACTGGCTCAATCCATTCCAATTACCTCAAGATGCTCTAGTGAGGGCTAAAATGTGTTTCATGTACCTTTAAGACTAGGAGAGAGTGGACTCCCTAGACTCACTTATCAAACTGAGTCTACAAACAGAGCTATGACTCTAGGAGAGAGTCCTATAGGGAAGACTCGTGGAGAGTGAGAGTCGCACACTTATCAAACTGAGTCTATGAACGGAGCATAGACTCCAGGGGAGAGCAAGAGTCGTACACGTATCCAACCGAGTCTATGAACAGAGCGTAGACTCCAGGGGAGAGCGAGAGTCGCACACTTATCAAACTGAATCAGAACGGTCCCCGAGTCGTGGGCTTACTCGTCAAACACGGCAAAGGAGGCTCCTACAGGGTGGCTGTAGACGGTCAGCCCTCTCCTCTGGTCGAAATTCACCTCGGGTGCATCCTGCTCTTTGTTGACGCTAACCTCCGGGAGTTGAGCTGCATTTGAAGGAGACAGGGAAATTAAAATAAGAAACAAGGTCTCTTTGTATCAGTGGTAAATGTTCCATCTTTAGCAACTATTATTGTTGTGTCGCTATGCGTGGTTTCGTTCAGCGGGTTTTCCAAATGTGCTTTTGCTCGAATCACTCACCGTTCTTCAGGGCAGCAACCAGAGCGGTGAGGCAGGCATCCAACAGGTTGCCGTCATAATCCAGACACATGAGGTCACAGTACAAGACCCAGCAGAGCTGAAAGGTCATAACCCAAATGCACCCAGCATTGCTTTAACACCAAGTCAGCAGAAACATGCCAACAGCCGCATAGTATCATATTAAGACATAAAAAAACATAGTACTTTACCTTTCCTCTCTCGATGCACAGGTCCTCTGAATGTATCAACTCTGAGCTGTAAAACAGTGAAAACATCATGCACCACATAATAATAATAATAATACATTGAATTTATAAGGCGCCTTTCAAGGCACTCAAGGTCGCCATAACAACGAGAAATCTGTCTTAGACACTTTTATTCAAAGCGATTTACAATTGGCGCAACTTCTGTTTTAGTGCCTTGCTCAAGGGCCCAAATGTGGTGGTGTTCCCAGGTGGGCTTGAGCGTAAGACCCATTAAGCACGAGGTACCCCGTATTCTGCCCCCTAGACCACCACTATCTATAGTCAAAGTAATAGTAAACAGAGTGTGACTAGGGGTCACAGTGAGGTCATGAAGAGAATGTAAACAAACCCCTCTCTAAGGAGATGACAGTGAGCTGTACCTCTCGATGATGTCCGCTATGAACTGGCTGGCGGCCTGCGCCTGCTCCCCAGGAGGGCCTTGACGGAACCGGGACGAACACAGTGGAGGAAGGTCCACGTTGGGCACTGAGGAACGAGGAACAAACAACAACAACAACAGACAGGTTAGCGGCACCACAACACAAACTCTTTTTAACATTACTATGGTTACAACAGTCAATGGCATTGTGTGGATACTCCATTACTTGTCATCACTGGCATCACTATGGTTACATAAGCTATTGTCACTCTGGCATCACTATGGTTCCTACATCACATGAAATCACTAGTATACACTAGTCTGCATCACCGTGGTAACTCCCTAATTTAATGTCACTCTGGTACGTCTATGGTTATTCCTTCACTTAGAATCACTCTGGTTACAGAGCATCACCCTGGATATATTAGTTAACATATCTATGGTTACTTCATTACTTAGAATCACTCTGGTTACAGAGCATCCCCATGGATACATTAGTTAACATCCATATTGTTACCCCATCACTTAGAATCACTATGGTTACTCCAACTTACCTATGTAGCCTTTATTTGGGGCCTCTACTGTCGGGCTAGCCAGCTCCTTTAACAGAAGGGATATGGGGGGGAGGGTTGGTTAATTTGGGATGGAAGACTAGTTTAGATTGTTAAAAATATTGATAACTTGTTCAATACTCACTGCTTTGATGCCACAGATGACAGTGGTGTTTCCCACTTTAACTAAAGCTGAGCCATCGGCTGTAGAGATGGACCCTGTGGGAGGTAGCATGGACAGCGTGAGATGCATGATCACTTGGTCACAATGTATTAATCTGCTCTTCATTCACCCCTGCTCTCACTCACTCACTCACTCACTCACTCTCTCTCTCTTACCTATGTTCAGTGTTGTGGTCCTGAATTCTCCAAGTTCCCTCCCATCCGGTCGACAGTTTTCTTTCTGAGGAGCATTTACAAAACGGTTCAATTGAGGAAATACCACGATAATGGATAGTTCCTTGACGTGCAGATTAATTTGATATGCAAATTTGATGTAAGTGTCTTTTATTTTTACACTGACCAGAAAACGCCTATGGTATTCAAGTGGCTCCGCAGTTCTGACGATACAGAGATAAAGTAAAGACAGATTACATTTAAATGCAGGGCTGTTCAGTGTTAGCATGTATTAAAGCTAAACGGAGCAAATTGAGCACTTAAGTCCAACAGTCCTCTGGTTGCATTGATCGAAATGTATGTAGTATTAGCGCTATTATCAAACCGTTATATGCTGAACATTAATAAACCCAACTAAGCACAACTAACCACGATAAATAAAGTATGCAGGCAGATCAGCTTAATTTAATTATTATCCAGCGTCCAATGTATAGATGCCAATGTTAACGATAAAATATAATGCTGCATATATTGAATCTTTACTAGAAAAAAAGTACAAATGACAAACAAAAACATCAAAGAATGATTATCCAATTCAATAATGTGTATAGTCTTACTTGAATCCAGCCGCCATGATGTTATGATGAACCACATGGGTTACGCCACGGCTCTGACGTCATGCGACGGAAGCCGAAAGTGATTTTGTTGTGTCATGAACGGCTTGTGCATTATTATTAAACATAACGCATCTATTCGTTATAACATAAAGTATATCGTACATAATTTAGTAATTTAACGTCCTTCTTTGTGGTTTGAAAATGCAATTCTGACTTTTTTCCTCACAGTTTCTCAAGAAACAGTTTGAAAGAAAAGTGGAAAAGATGCCGCTGTTATAATTACTCCTATCCACTAGGGTTCAGCATGACATTAAGAAACCAGCCGTGTGATTGCTCGATGTAGTCTTTCCTCGATTTTGATGATGTGTTCAAAAGTCATACATACTTCCGCGTAGGTGTTGGGCTGTGAGTGGAAGTGAAGTTCAATGAACTGGTCCTGCAGTCATGGTAATACAAAAGCCATGATTTATTGTTGTACATTGAGGGCATTATCGCTACCTGGCCCCTCTGCCGTCTGAAGGGAGGTGCAGAGGCTCAACAGAACCTCTT
Source organism: Galaxias rostratus (assembly GCA_036024795.1). Taxonomy (NCBI): domain Eukaryota; kingdom Metazoa; phylum Chordata; class Actinopteri; order Galaxiiformes; family Galaxiidae; genus Galaxias; species Galaxias rostratus. The sequence continues at coordinate 6,302 of JAVQJS010007026.1, read as the reverse complement.
AACTAGTTTTCGGGCTTAAGTGCTAGCAAACAGTCTAGCCACTCGCTTAGGTCTGACTGGTGGTCTGTCAGTGTCACTTATTCGGGGAATGGATCATGGATTTCCTTTGTGAATTAGTTGTAGGCTTGGTCGCACTTGCCGTGGCAGGTTTAATTGTGGTAAGTTACCAATTTTTCCAACTTTGGCCAGAGCTCATCCCTATGTTACGTGACTCACCACTGATGCTGTGACGCTCACTGACAATAACATATCTGCGATATTTAGATTGTGGGTTTCTTAGAGCTTGGTTAGCCTATCATCCAAATGACACTCCTCTCATTCTGTCCACCCAGGTATTTGTGTTAGCTCATGCCACCGCCGGTATGGTGGATCTGAAGCGACACGAGCAGGAGAAGTACTTCCTGACCGCTGCGGGAGAGAGGGAACTTTTCCCCAGCCTCCATGACCCTCACTCCAGGGAGCTGTCTGTGGTGGTCCCGGCCTATAACGAGGAACTCCGGAGTAAGTGTGTCGAGAGAGGCGCTATAGTTCTAATCAGAGGGAGGTTTTGGCACAGAGATGATTATTTTATCTTTCCCAGCCCGATACACTATTATTACGTATGCTATATTTGGTAGTTTTGTAAAACTTTAGATTCTGTCTAATGCGTTAGTAGAAGAACGACTTAAGACAGACAGTGTCATAGTTTTAACTTTGTAACAAACAAGGACATTTCATTGGTCTTATCCACTTATTTTTGTTTTAGGGGGCTCAATAACTCATGTTTATCATGCATTTACTCAATGGGTTCCCTTTCCAGTAACGGCCTGTTATTTGTCAGCAATCAGTGGTCATCTTCTTCTCTCAAATATACCAGTCCAGGTAATTGTACCAGGGCCCATGCATAATAACACAGAGGCCATGTTTATTTAGTTTAGTTGTGACGCCCACAGAAAAATCATAACTGTAGGTTTCCATTCCCAAAAAAAAAACAATAGTTCAACCGTAGTGTCTTATTGTTAGGAGCTGTAGGAGCTGTCTTACATGTTGTAAAAACAATTCTTTTGTTTTTGGACCATGATTCCAACACTTATTCAGAGTGATTCGAAGAGATTGCAATTGGAAGCATTGCCTAACCACCAGTCTGAGTTAAAGTTAGAGAACCAGTCCGGGTAGTTTGGCCTTTCCACGGGTTAAGTCCCTGGGGCCCCTCAATCACTCGCTCTCGCGCTCTCTCTCTCTTGCTCTCTGGCTTTCTCCCTCTCATTGTTTCACTCACTTTCACTGTCTTGCTCTCTTTCTCACTCTTTTTCTCTATCAGTCTCTTTCTGTCTGTCTTTCTTTCTCACTATCTCGCTCGCTCTCTTTCTCTTTCTCTCTCTCCCTTTATATCTCTGTCTCACTCATTATTGCTCTAATGGAGTGTGTAATTGCAGTCTCGCTTAATGATAGTAATAGCAGGTGTGTTTGTTTCATTTTAGTGCCAGTTATGATGGAAGAGTGTATGGAATACTTGGAGAGCAGACAGGTTCGTTTTGACAAACACTGTTCATTGTGCCTCGTAGCTATTCTTTAAATGTCCACTAGGTGGCAGCATTAGGCTAAAAATTGTCTCGTTTCTGTCGGACGCTCCAGTATCTCACTGCACTCTTCTTCCCACAGAAGCTGCATCCGTCATTTACCTATGAAGTGATTGTGGTGGATGACGGCAGCAAAGACAAAACCACTGAGGTGTCTTCTAAAGATGTTTTTATTCACAATGCATATTAATGATCAACCGAAGGTTTGGTCGTTTTTTTTGGTGTCGGACATTTGAGATGTCTGTTCAATAAATTGCTGTGCATTTTGGGTAGGGGTATTATAAGTGCCATTTGAAATATGTTACTTGTTACGCCAATTTGGAGCTGGAAAAACTAGCAGTGTGCTCTCTTCTTCCAGGTTGCCTTAACTTATAGCCGGAAGTACGGGTCGGATAAAGTCCGTGTTCTGACTCAGGCCCACAACCGAGGGAAAGGAGGGGCAGTCAGGATGGTGAGGCCGACCAATCCGAACCAGTGGAACGAGATCCCGCCTTTTGAAACATTTTTTGAATTACTTTGGTTTGGTTTAGTGGCTGTCGGGTTTTTTAGTCCTTTGGTCATCACAACAGTCCTGGCTTTTAAACTGGGCATGATGGAAAAGACTCAGACTTATATGGTTACCCATGCACAGCTCAAAGTGATCATGATGGCTTAATCTGTACATATTGCACGTGATTGTAAGTCATTTCAGTGCCTTGAAAGGCGCCTTATAAATTCAATGTATTATTATTATTATTATTAGCAAGGTCTGTTGCAATGGCACGGTCAGAACAGTGGGGTGAAATAGTTAGATAATAGAAATAATTCTTGACCTCCTTTTGTGTGCCTTTTTTCTTCAACACTCTGTTTCTCTCCATCGTTCTTCCTCAGGGCACCCTGAGCTGCAGAGGGAAGATGATATTGATGGCCGATGCCGATGGAGCTACAAAGTTTGCTGACTTAGAAAAAGTTGAGGCCGGCCTTCATGACATCAACCCCAAACCAGTAGGTTAACTGACAACCAGGACCTAAAACACAGTTGACCCTAAGCCTAACCCAGTAGGTGTACTTAGAACCCGTACATAAAAACGCAGCAGATCCCTAACCAATAAGTGTACTGACAGCCAGGAACTAAACACAGCTAACCCTAAGCCTAACCCAGTAGGTATGCTTCGAATCCGTACGTAAAAATACAGCTGACCCAACCAGTAGGTGTACTGAGAACCAGGAACTAGCAACACTGCTGAACCTAAGACTAACCCAGTAGGTATGCTGAATACCAGTACCTGAAAGCACAGCTGTATGGCTTAGGAGTCGTACCAAAAATTAACATGAATTGCCTTGGGGGGACACCGGCTCTTGACGTGTAGATACTGCATCCCTCTCCTCTCTGCTTGTGTGTGTTTGTCTCAGAACAACATGGCGATTTCCTGTGGCTCGCGGGCTCACCTGGAGGACGACTCTGTTGCTGAGGTAAAACCCTGCCTCTAACCCACTGTAGCCATGGTAAACCCTGTCTCTAACCCACTGTAGCCATGGTAAACACTATCTCTAACCCACTGTAGCCATGGTAAACACTGTCTCTAACCCACTGTAGCAGTGGTAAACACTGTCTCTAACCCACTGTAGCCATGGTAAACACCATCTCTGTTACCCAAACCCACTGTAGTTCAGGCAAGCTGGTGTACACCCTGTCTCTATGACCCTAACCCTCTGTAGGTAAACACTGTCTCTGTGATCCTAACCCCCTGAAGTTCAGTTACACCCTGTCTCTATGACCCTAACCCTCTGTAGGTAAACACTGTCTCTGTGATCCTAACCTTCTGTAGGTAAACACTGTCTCTATGACCCTAACCCTCTGTAGGTAAACACTGTCTGTATGACCCCAACCCTCTGTAGGCAAACACTGTCTCTATGACCCTAACCCTCTGTAGGTAAACACTGTCTCTATGACCCTAACCCTCTGTAGGTAAACACTGTCTCTATGACCCTAACCATCTGTAGTCGAGGAGCACCCTGTCTTCCTGCCTGTATATATATATAGTCCCAAGTCACAACACTGTACAGTGAAGTGTCCGCATCTCAAATTGTGAGGCAATATGTTTACATATTCATATGTTGGGGTTTTACGGGGGGAAAAAACAAGGTGTTAATTATTCAGATACAGGAGTGATCCTGAGTTCAGCAACACCACGTTGGCAAAACGTTTTTGTTTGTGTCGCCACGGCAGCGGTCGACGTTTCGCACGTTCCTGATGTACGGGTTCCACTTCCTGGTGTGGTTCTTCTGCGTCCGGGGGATCCGAGACACCCAGTGTGGCTTCAAGCTGTTCACCCGGGAAGCCGCGCTGCAGACCTTCTCCTCGCTGCACGTGGAGCGCTGGTAGGAGACGGCCATAGTGCATTGTTTTTACATCTTTAACCATGTTTCCATATCTTCCAGAGTTGAAAATAGCTCAATGATGCATGTTTCATTTTGTACAGTTCAAGTCAAAAGTTAGGACACCCTTTCTAAATGTACTTATGGGAAAGTGCGTCTAAACTCGTGACTGGTACTGTATGTATTATATATCTGAGATGTGTTTGGAATCGTTTCGTTAGGGCTTTTGATGTGGAGCTGCTGTACATTGCTCAGCGTTTTAAAATACCCATCGCGGAGGTCGCCGTCAACTGGACTGAGATTGAAGGTCAGTGCTTTGCCAATCCTCATCGCACTGCTTTTCAAATAACGACCGCTGACTCAACAAGATAGAAGGAACGTTTTCTTCAAGAGTTTATTGGACAGTTGCCACTTTACACCTGAAGTGTTCTACAAGCCAAAGCAGTAGAGTCCCCAGTGTGTGTTTTTGTGTCTCTCTCTCTCGCTCTCTCTTTTACCTGCATTGATCAACCACATTCTTTCTGTCTCTCCTTTTAGAAATATATTTTGGTAAAAAGAGGGAATTGTGAAATTTAAGTACTTTTTATGATTTTTAAAATGTTGAATCTTCCTTTGACTCTCTCTCTCTCTCTCCGTCTCTATGTCTCCTCTCTCCCTCCCTCCAGGCTCTAAGCTGGTCCCAGTGTGGAGCTGGCTGCAGATGGGACGGGACCTGGTGTTCATCCGTCTGCGTTACATCACCGGGGCCTGGAGACTCGAGTCCCCACGAAAGACTGATTAGCCAATCAGCCAAACCCTCCTATGCATGATGCAGATGTTTTCACCATCTTCACAGTCTTTGGGTAACTTTCATTGAGAAGTCAGTTGGTGAAAGAGAATCACTGGGATTGTGATGGTGATTATGAGTGACCCCACCTGTAAGGTTCACTGTGGTTGCTGTGGCCATGGTTACACCGTAGCACTTAGTCGTTGCCGTGGTTTCCAAAAGCACCATATGACTGACCCATGGACTCTATCATACAAACTATTTTGTGTCAAATTGGTTGTGGACGAAGAATACTATAGTGAATTATGAAGCTGTCATCTTTTTTCTTTTTCTTTTCTTTCTTAACTTCGTTTGAAATGGACATGTTTTCTTTTCTATGAAACTTTCAAGGGGGTGGGGTGGGGGGGGTTAATATTATACAAAGCACTGGGAGTTGGATCACTTCTACGATAAATAAAGTAATAAAAAAATATTGACTGTATGCTTTGTTTCTAACGTTTTGACGTTTAATTACGTTTAATTTTTTGATGCCGTTACATTAATCTCGCACACTAGTACATCTACACAGGTAGCGGTATAGCTCTAGTGATTCAATATGACGGTCGTCGTAGTCTTGTATAATGAATAGTGAACATTGGAAAATGTGTTTTTCCCCTGGAAAAAAATACCTCTTGCATAATTGTTTAACCACAGACAATAGAGCAATTGTTATTTTCCTCCACCGGTTGTAATATGAATTTTTTGAGTAGAATATTTAGGACAAAATACAAATTTAGAGAAAAAAAGTCTGTCTCGAAATCTTTTAGTGTTTTACTTTCGAGTTGAGCTTTTGGGCCAGACTGATGATTCAATTGATAATCTGTGCACATCGTCTCTCAGGAACGCCGCAAGCCCTAGCGAGGGCATCCTGTTTAGCCTCCTGCCCAGCACGAGACCAACAGCCCAGAAGGCACTGAACTTCGCAGATTGCATTTTGTCTGGCATGCATCATACACGTTTAGATTTAGCATGTATGTATGTATTGTTAAATCGGACTAATCTGTAAGACTATCTGTCTGAACTCATTTATGGACATCTGTCAACATTTATGGACACCTAGAGCTATCCTTAGCCACATTGTACAGTTTGGACGATACACCTGGTTTTAAAAATATAGATTGAGCGCATCGCTTGAAATGAATGCACTTCATTGTAGGCGTATTGTTAGTTTCACGGCAGTTGCTGTTAACTGTGAAAATGTCAAACTTGTAGACTCACTGTCGCCAGTCAGGCTTGCGTCATTAACTGGACTAGTCATGGCACTCACAATACCGAATGTGTTCATCCGCAATGAAATTTCCTTCAGAGTGCGCTGAACAAGTGATATTATGTGAAAACACAGCAAAATACCATATTTTGAAATAACGTATTGTTTAAATCCTACAGATGCAGGAGTGTCTTCACAGGAAAAGGTTTAGATAATAAACTTAGTTCAATTGTTTTGACTCGGCCTATAGCTTTTCACCTGTGTGTGTGTGTGTGTGTGTGTGTGTGTGGTGTGTGTGTGTGTGTGTGTGGTGTGTGTGTGTGTGTGTGAGTGTTTGTGTGGTGTGTGTGTGTGTGTGTTTGTGCGGAGTGTG
>JAVQJS010007022.1:0-16921 GCA_036024795.1 Galaxias rostratus | reverse complement strand
CGATTATGTTTGCGCAAGTGCACTGCTGCAGACGAATTTACACGCTTGTTTGTAGAGTGAAGGTGTGTGTGTGTCAGTGTGTCAGTGTGTGTGCGTGTGTGTGTGTATGTGTGTGTGTGCGTCTTTTTGCACCTTCATGTGATATCAGTTAAGGAAGTCACAGTGATGGAGAACAACCGAACTAGCATGTGGTGTGTGGTCCCTTTTGCATTGCCTGACAACATAGAGGTTATCTGGAGGTATGCAGAGGAGGTAGGGAACATTAAAAGGGGAGTGATCACTTGGCAATCAATGGTACAACCAAATACCAAGTGTATGACAGAGTTGTTTCCCATCATTTGTCATGAAGCTGTTACATTGCAAATTCACACATTTCCGATTTAGATATTTTACACATTATGCAAAGATTCTCTAAATTAAGTTATCAAATCCATTAGATTTTCTTATAGTTGATCAAACCTTACAGGAATCCCCACTTGTCTTTTCCAGGTAAAGACCCAGAATGTGGACCAATTTAAGGAGGTTACTGTAGGAGTGGACAGGTTGTATTCTATTCCCTCAGCTAGTATAGAGCACAAGGGGACCTACCAGTGTGAGATCTACTCTGGTGAACGCTCCTTGGTTCGACTTTACTACTACCTCACAGGTAGAATCATTCAGTACCTTATTATTTTTTAGGTAAAAGTCTCCATCGGGGCATACAATAATTGTATTAAGTGTGTTATTGTGTTATTCCGATTATTACCCTTTTACATCTTTGTTTGGAAGCAGTTTAAGTCTATGGGATCAAGGAGACTATCTGCTGCATTAAATTATACTATTAAATGAGTAGTAAGTGTTTCGCTAAAACCTATACTCTGGAATATCATGAAAAAGTAAATCAGTGTATAGTATCTCAACAGAAGGCAGAAAGAATAGCTAACACTATCCAATGACAATTTTAATCTCTGCTAAATTACTTGCTGATTCCATCTATAAATTGCATGATAATCAACATATTATTCAAACCTCAACAAAAAATTATAGATGGACATTTTTGCGATAATGGATAAAGAACATTTACAGATAATAAATGAATAAATTAAATGATTCAGTAGGCATACCATGTCCTGCAAACAAGGTGCCCGGCACCAGTGTATAATCCCAGAATAGTTATCTTATCTGATGACATGTTTGGTAATAAAACAAATTATACATAGTTGTTAATGCTCTTCCATATTCACCAATAAATAACCGGTTTCTGTTTAATAATATAGCAACTCTATAAATCTTACTTTATTGTAATATTATGAACCCAAAATCTACATAGATACAGACATAGTCTGGAACATAATGAAAGATGAGGAGTGCCACTGTGCTGCAACTCACTTTTTTTTTTGTTGCTAGCGTTGGTTTTGTATGTCTACGTTTCATGTTACGTTATTTTTAAGTTTGTTATGTTCCTTTACGCTTTTCTCATATTCTTTGAACTGTCAAACCTACCTTTTCATTTTTCTTCCACTCTCACCCTCCTTTTATCCTCTTCAGTAGACCCCCAAGCTGTGGTCAGCCACACTGGTCTGCAGGAAGCCTTCTACCTGTCTCTGCTCCCAGGTGGGCAGATTGTCCCAAGGCCCCCGGGTTCCAGTGATAGTATTTTCCGTATTCCTTCACATATACTCCTTACCATCTGCCTGAGTGCTATGCTGCTGCTGCTCTTCCTGTCTCTGGGGTAACCGAGATGATTACAACATCTGGGACACAACTATTATTATTATTATTATTATTATTATTACTATAATTATTATTATTGTTATTATTATTATTTAAAAATTGCTTGTGCAAACAGAGATGTTGCTCAAACTAAGCTTAATTAAAAACTACATTATTCTGGACAGTTGATAAGAAGTTCATTGGAGAAGACCAAATATAAAATTCTAAAGTTCTACAAAAACAAATGTCTGAATATTGTGCACAGATATGCTTTTAACAAGTCATGTTTATTTTTAGAACATTCCAACATTAACATCCAGTAGGCCTTAGCTTTAATTGAAAATGTTGGTGACTGCTCACCTCTTCAACTGGCTTTTTCAGGGTTTTGATCTGGTTGTCAATACAGAAGAACTGAATCCGATGGAAATGCAGATGAAAGGTGTTCATTAAAGGAAAAGTTGTGCAATAAAACAGTTACATTACGTTTACAAACAAGTCTGCTCGATGACTGTTTTATCACTTTTACTTGCTTGCTCTACCTCTAGAGGACGGTAAAGCGCAACTTTAAAAAACCCTTTTTGAGTTGACTGCCTTTTAGATTTTAACATGCTCAACATCACATAAACTTTGTTCACCACTTATAATAGGGTTAATTACTATTATTATTTGTATAAGTTACTGCTTTATAAAGTATTTATGGCTTGAATTGCTGAGAGTGTTCAGTAAATGGTATACAACATCGACACACTGTGTAAACGCCAGATTTTTGTGTCTAGCTAAAGTTCTTATTTTAGATCCCTGCAATTTATCCAACAAATTAGGTGAGGATCCGAAGTTGAGCTCTTTATGGGATCACCTTAGGCATACCTATCTTGTAAAATCAGTATGAGAGTAACAGTAAAATCAATGGAATAGTGTGATCTCATGCTAGAAAAATATATCGCTTAGCTTTGATTAAAAGGCATTATTAGTTAGGCAATGTTGTCATTTTAAAAGACCTCCCTTTAAAAATTTAAATTACCGATTGTATAACATGTTAGCAATACTTAATGACCCTTAAAAGGCCAAGGCTTAATTTAGAACTTGGGTGTCTGGCTTGAAACTTAACAATTTTATGGTATTGCAATATTGAAAACAATGTTAGTTATTAAAAAAAAGTTATCTCTTGTTTAAGCTGAAACATTGTCAGTGTTACCCCTGCATTAAATTATATATATTTATATATTTATATATTTATATATATATTTATATATATATTAATATTAGAAGAAAAGGAGACATGCCATAAAAAGTTTTTCTTACTTATCCAGTTATTCTCTGCTGGTTGTCACCCACTTATATCAACATGTCTAGTTTGCGCAATATGCATTTATATTTGAACAATCACTAGAGAAACATTTCATCTTGGTGACATGTATTGTTCCATAAACATACTTACTTTGTTTAATTTTTTTTCCTAATATGTCTTCATTTTATGTTAGAATAGTTGAATATAAAACTTTCTAAAGTTAAGTTTAATTTTACTATTGATTTAGATATTTTTATTTTTAGTAGCAACCTTTACTGTATTCATACTGGTGGAGTAAACAGGGTGATCTGGGAAAAGTCTGGGAGTTTCTTGTCTTATAAAGCTTTCAGAGAGTATCTAAATATAATCAGACATGACTCATTACATAGGTCTACATGTAAGTGGCAAAGTTTTGGTATTTTTTCCAATGGTTTGTCTAGTTGTCAGAGTAACAGATGATGTAGTGGGAAAGCCCTCCTTGCTGGAGGTATATGCTAGACTGGACTAAGTGGGAAAAAAAGATTCCATTACAAGACTTATATTTGTTGGGTGTGGTTTTACACCAAGTAGACATATTATTGTTGATATGTGCATGTACTAGACCTCTTAATTACATTGTTAAATGTATTGTGGTAAATTATTGTGCCAAAACCTATGAACCTTTATGTCAACATTTCAAATACAGTGCTTTCCAACCTAAGCATATAATGGCTTTGCAATTCGTTTCAATTAACAAATGCTTTAGAAAAAAATCTCAATGGATGTGGTCATGTGAAATTGTTTCTATTCTTTGCTCAATCTCATGTATTAAACTTGCGATGCAACCATAATGTTGGATATCATAATTGTGACCATATGGGACTTTCAGAGTATACTCAAAAACACTATTGGAAGTTAAAGGGCTTTATCCACACATTTCTCTTTGAGGATTCAGGTAAATTGAAAAAAATATAGGGGGTTCAAACTCATTGAACAACCTCTAAAATCTTGAAACTAGTAATCTGCTTCCCTTTCTGATAAAAGTACTAGGCATCTGGTCTTGGTGCCTGCCAAAAACAAGGGAGGCCCAGACAGGGTGGGGGAGAAAGGGATAATGTGAAACAGCCATGAGGGAAATGATGTGCTGCTTTGTCATGGACCTACGCCGTTGCCACACATCTCCATCCCCCTCCATATCTTGTGCGTCGCTGATGGAAAGAATCCTCAATGACGCAAATGTGGCAGGGAAAGCCCATTTAAAAAAGAAAATGTGTGAAACTGAACTGGATTTATACAAAGATAAAAGATTTGTTAGGAGCATTGCTTAGTCATACCCACTCATGACCCAGCGCTGTGTTTTATAGGAAGTGTTTGCTTCTGGTGCTAGTAACCAAGGCCAAGGGGGCCTGTTGACCAATAGGGTTCAAAAGTTGGACTATCACACTGTTGTTAAAGAACATTGACCATATATTTTATATTTAGAAGTTTAATTGTTCATTCTTATAAGAGATATTATCATTACTGTTGTATGTATTGTTTTTATTATATTCATGTAAATGCTTACATTTATATTTGGAATTTGTGGTAAAGCAAATACTTGTTTTTTTCTTTCTCAAGTCAGTGAGTAACTTCCTCTGCTTGTTTATGTCTGTTGATCTGTGTATTTCATGAAATTGTGCATTTTAAGGAAAAGTTTGGGTCAGAATGAAGACAAGGTCACGCAAAAAAGACAGTTTGTGCCTTTCGGAGACACTGAAGGCTGTCCTTTGTGTCTTAGACATAACATAAAATTATGTCTACGTGTTGTCTATGAACGCGTCCCTATTAATGCTGCCCCTCCACCTTGCCCAATGAGATGATAGTTTATTTTAGACTGATATGCCCCTTCAACCTTGTCAACTAATCAGAACTTGCATTGTCATCTGACTGATCTGACCGTAATTTCTCTGTGTACAGACTCTGAATAAAATTGTACTTTATTATGACACGGTTTCTCCATCTAATTAAGAGGTTGTTTTCTGTCATAGATTAAAATCATTCATTACAATACAACACATTTTATAATTAATTAACAGCCTCTCATCCCCACCTATGCTCTTAATGCCTGGACCGGTGTTGATGAGTTGGTTTGTCATCCTAATGACGCAAAAGAGTGTCTCTTAAGATTTGCTCACATTTAAGCCTATATATCAGATGTTGAGCATTGCATTTCACATTACTAATTCTCACTAGCATGTAAAGCATACCGTACAAGTGTGCTATTTTATTCAACGTTTATTGTTTGATATTATGTATTCAGGCAGGAACATTGAAGGAGTGTTAGGCTTGACAGTCAGAAGTAATAATCAATTATTTGATTGCATTTGACTTTTTCTTTTTTGAGGAAAATCTGACAATTAAAGGTTTACTATGATTACATCAGAGGGTGGGTGTCACTCCAACAAGTGGCATCTACCACAGTTTACAAGAGATCATTTTTTTCTGCTCTTTAAAAGAATAAACTGGCATTTCACCAAAGACTTCTAACTCATCTAAGAATATAATTTGATAATAATTTAAAAAGAATTTTCTCTCTGTCCATAGCATGACAATCCAAAAACAGGCAGTTAATCCACACAGATTATATAAATAATTAATTTAATTAGGCTCAATATAATAGACATCTTCACAGGTAGTCCCTTCAATTCAGTGGAACATTATTGTATGGAAGTATCTATTGGATAATACCTATGCCTATGCCGGTGTGTTTAGTGCACTCTCCAACGCATTCTGGCTATATAAAGATGGTGAAGTTGACCATCTTCGGACCATGATCAGTTAATATATTCATACATATAGACAACATAAATTAGATATTACCGTGTGCATAATTTGTTTTGGATTAAGCTTTGTCATGATAAAGATGGAATTTACCAATAAATAGTCAAAACAGTGATTATAAGCGGATGTTATAAACGACCAAAATGAAGACAAACTAATTCAATGATTTGTCAAGCCATTTTTATCCTCAGGACTAAAAAGTTTGAACATGTCGACTTCTTAAAAAAAACATGTTTTATACGTTACTTAAATACAGTTCCACAATATTTTAAATAATATACATTTGTATAATTTGCATTGTACAAAAAACAGAAAGATTACTTAAATAATTCACACAGGCTCTTAAAAGTAGTAACAACAGTGTAAAATGAAAGTACAGTGCATTTTGTTTTCATAGTTCACATATACACACAACAGTTACTTCACAGAATCCTTTATCTTAGACACAAATTCGTATTAATTGTGTGTTATATCCAGGAAATACTTTCAGCCCTGGTGTCTCAAAATGGTTGGGTGAGAATTATGTCTCGTTGAAGTAAAAACAATGTGTTAGTTTTAACATCTTCCCTTTCAGAATTAATTCACTGGACATATTCAAGGATATTTTGTCATTGAATGGTGGTTTAGTTCCTCAGTTAATGTGCTTTCTTTAATCAAGGATAAGTAAATGACAACACCTGGATGAAATTCAATCCCTACAAACATTTAAATGCTTAATCCTCCAAATCCACACCATTGAGAGTTCCATAATGTGTAATACAATGCCCACAAAACATGTTTTGTGAAACAGCATGTGTGAAGCATACTCTGAATGCTTTAACTTAACAATGTTAAGTAACATGCTATGCACTAATCTCCATATGAGACATTGAGTGCATCAATCTGTACAGTGGTTCTCAAAGAGTACGAACTATCATACCCATACCATCTATGTCATACATTCGCATATTTATTACAGTAAAATATCCAGCAGGAATCTGTGCAAGAACAGTTATTGTCCCATCTATCAGCAATACCGCTTATCCTATGCAGGGTCGTGGGGGGCTGGAGCCTATCCCAGCTGAGATTGGGCGAGAGGCAGGGTAAACCCTGAGCAGGTCACCGGTGCATTGCAGGGCTAATACATAGAGACATACAACAACTCACACACACACATTCACAATTTAGAATCACCAATGATCCTGCATGTTTTTGGATTGTGGGAGGAAACCAGAGTACCCGGAGGAAACCCACGCTAACACGGGGAGAACATGCAAACTCCACACAGAAAGGCCCTCCGGTGGGGATTGATCCCAGGACCGTCTTACTATGAGGCAATAGTGCTAACCACTGCGCCACTGTGCTGCCCCACAATATTTAAACAATTAAGAAATGCTTTAAAACACACTTCAATTTCAAACATCACTTAGACTTCCAATCTGTAACTTTGGGAGCGCTTCCTGCACAACCTCCTAAACCAAACCCAGTAAAGTAAGATCATTACGATCCAGTAGCATACATAGGCAACACAGCCATAGATCAGAAACCTTGTTTCTTCTATCTTGGCTGCTGTATACCAGCTCTTCTGGCTTTCCTTATAGATTGTATAACTCAGCCCACCTAGCAAGATGATAGCCCACACGGAAAGAGGAAGGAGGGGGATGTAGTTTCCCACAATCTTACGCCTTCCAGATGTCCCCCAGCTGCTCTTGTTCATGGTGATGATGGCGAAGTACTTGGCGGGCAACAAGCTGGTCATGTAGAGGGCAGAGTAGAGAGACATGAACACCATCACAAGGTCCCCCTGGAGTATGCAGGCATATGCTGCCTTCAGCAGCCCAATTAACTGGATGCAACAAAGGACCCAGAGTATATCCCACAGGGTGCCTGTCCAAAACAGCTGGATTATGGTGGCTGTGACAAAGAAGGGGAATACGCCAGAGATGATGGACTCATAGGTCATCCAGAGGTGGTGCTTGTGCCACCACATGGCATTGAAGAGCCACTCACGGAAGTAAGATTTGGTCCACCGCGTCTGCTGATTGAGCCATCGTAGAAACTGGGCAGGGGTCTCTGTGTAGCACTTAGAGTGGGCGGTATACCTTATGGGAGGGTTGAAAGAATAATGCAACATTAATGATATTAAAATATTTGCAGATTTAGAATTGAAGATTGAGAACAATAGCCTACGTGTCACAAACCGAGTTAAAATTTTAACATAACTACTATAACAAATTACAGTAGATATGTCATTATCTACAATTTAGGGGCCTTTATAGGAAGTACTCACTTTGTTGCGTAGCCCATACTCAGCATGCGATTTGTGAGGTGCCTATCATCCCCAAAAGTACAGTGAGTACCCAGGAACGTCTGATTGTACCAGGACTCCAAAAACATCTGAAGGAGGTCGTTCCTATAAAGACCTGAGAAAGAAAATGTTGCACAGGATTTTTATCAAACTCATTCGGTAATACATAAGTCAATACTGTGTTTGCCCTGCCTTTTGGATAATTTGACATACCCAAAGGTCCACTGATGCAGGAGACACAATCAAAGAACGACTGACAGGACCTCTCAACATTGAAGGCCATCCAGTACCTCAGGCTGCTCATGAAGCTTATGTAGGAGTCCTTCAGATTGAGGATCATAACATCTCCTCCGACCGCTCCATACTTCGGATTACTCTCCAAGACCTTGCAAAGTTCTAGCGTGGCCAAAGGGTCCAGCTTAGTGTCAGAATCACACACCTGGATGGGAAATGGAATATAAAGCATGCAAATGAGAAACTACTACCAGCATTTAAAAACCAAGATTGACGACTTAATATTTACTATAATGACTATTTAGAACTCTATTGATTTAGTTATTTTATTTGTAATTTTTCTTTTTAAAATGTGCCCTTGATAATGTTACGAACACTGTGGTGTGTCCTTCTACTGTTTAGTTGTTCCCTCTGTTTCCCTCCCATAATCCCTTCAAATCCTGCTACATATGCAATTACCCTGTCCAGAGAAATATTACCGCAAGGGCAAAGTGGGCATAGGGACCCATGGCTTTAAGATTTAATGTGATATTTGTTTTCTATAGAATTGGAGTCATTTTATCAAATTGCGGTTGCAGTTGTAACTGAAAAAGTAAAATTAGGAGGGTCTGTCAAAGCGGATCCTTGGAAGTTACCATGAAAAATATTGAAGATTACCACAAAGATAATTATGAAGCCATGATATTACAAATTGATGCGGCCAAACATTTCGTTTGTTTTTGAGACAGTCTCAATCTACCTAACGACAAGGAGTTCCCTTGCGTTAGCTAGCAACTTCAAGCTAGCAATGAGGTGCAGAATTACAATTCTTATTATATCAAAACACGCACATGTTCTGTATAAGAAAGTACTAATAACATAAATAAGTAGGATGGATCATATGTCTTTTCTTCTTTTCAGTGGAAGTAACCTATAGATGATTTTGTCCAAAAGCACTCCTTTTTACTATACATATTATATAACTATATATATATATATATATGTACATATAGCTAAAAAGAGTGTTTTTGGACAAAATCATCAATAGACCATTTCCACTGAAAAGAAGAACAGACCTACACAGACGTCCATTCTACTGAGTTTTTAGTAGAGTAGGTTCAACCTGTGTAATATATTTGCATGTAATTGGCCAGGTAACTTACAAAGGGGCTGGTCATTTATAGGAGAATTTTAACTTGAATTGCATGATTATGTCAATTCATGCATAGTTATGTGTAGAATGCAGTGAATTTTGATGAAAGGCTTTATCTTTGTTTTCAGAAGTGATGACGACAAAATGTGGCTGCATTGAGGCAACATTTTTTGGAATAAGGCCCTAACAAAAAAAAAATGGTGAAAAGTGCAGTATGTTAAAACTTTCGAGATGCACTGTAAATCTCTGGCTATAATAACAATATTAATACATTATACTTTTCAAAACACTCAAAGACGCCGAATCTGCATGTGGTAAGCTATGTATAAGAAATTTAAATAATGGCAGGCATTAGATATGATTAAATTGTCATCTATATTTAACAAAATAATAAACACAAATATTCTCACCTGTATGTAATCAACCTTGTGGCCTAGTGCCTTGAAAGCTGTGTACATCACTTCCCTCTTGCCGCCCCACTTTTGCATGATGCACACACACCGTTTGCTGTTAATCAAGTCTTCCACTGTCTTCCTCTGAGGGTCCTCTCCAATCACGTGACCAACATCCCCCACTGAGCCCATCCATTCCCCCATCCCCCCACTTTCGCAAATTGTGGGGTCCCTTGAATGGTAGTTGTTTTCCCACACATGGCAACCAGGGTCCTGGTCTGCAAACACCTCCTTGAACATCTCTTGCATGTAGAGGTCATCTTTTGTGTTACCATCCACCACCATGATGATGCGCAGCAGCTCAGGTGGGTATTTAAGGGCCTTGATGGAGTTTAGGCAATCACGGAGATATGCAGGGTCTTCCTGGTATGCAGAAATGGTGAATCCGATTGTCTTTGTAAAGGTGCATGTATCTTTACGGTCTCTCATTCGCCGATGCTCTAAAAAGGCAAAGAGACTCTGTGCCAGCACGTGGAGCCCAAGTAGCAGTCCATAGAAGCCAAAAGAGACAATGCCATACTCAGATGTGGCTAGCTGAAACCCCTGAATATAGGCCCATATCATAACACTCAGTACCACCAGAGCAAAGAGGAAGGTCAACAAAGCACGGCTTATAGATATTGTTTTCCTCAATAAAAACTTTAGTTCCATTTTTTACCTGTCAGAAAAAAGGGGACAAGTGTAATAATTTCAGATGTCCATGCAGAACAAATCTATTGACAGCCATGAAGGGTTTTACAAAAATTATGCGGTTGCTTGCTTGTGTGATGTTATGAGGAGAAAGTTTAAAGAAATACATTTAATTTCTTGGTTAAATTAGACAACTAGAAGTCAACGTTTTTACATCGATCAAATCATCCTTTAACCATTGTTTTTTGATACATAATTTTAAGCAAGCCAATTTGGTCTATTGAAAGTACCATTGAAATATCCTAAGTGCCCAATTAAAGACAGTTGAACTACATTTACAATGCTCTAAATGTGGACTTCCTGTACCTGAGTGTCAAGCTCCGTGCTCCTGATCCTTCTCTCTTAAGGCAAACGATTCTCTCTTTCAAATTACTGAAAGCTGCTGGTTTTATAGGGCAGAAAGAAGTGAACTTCATGGAAGGAGCCACGTGTCTTTTTTTGTTGAGAATTATCAATTACATGCACACCCATTGAGTCAGCAGTGCGTCAGGATTTAAGGAGGTGACGGCTACGGCTAAACCACGAACGACTTCTTTCCATGTTTTTTTTTACCAAGGGTTGAGATTAGAGTAGCTGCACTCATGTTGAGAACCAAAAATCTTATTTATTTATTTTTCCAATGCAGGATAATTAAATATACTAAGAATGTGCATGAATATTTTCTCATCTTCTTTTTCTTATTCTTTATTAATTTATTTTCTTCTCAATTTCTTTTTCTTTTTTTAGAATTATTTTTATTGTTATTATAATAATATCTAGCTGTGTGTGTTGTCTGTGTTACTATCACTAAATTGTTCATGTTATTTTTAATATCAACTGAAAAAGTAAGCTGAAAGCAGCACAATCTTTGTTCGCTAGCAGACCTATCATTATTATTATTATGTAATTATAATACATTCATATTCATTGTATTTATTAGTAGTAGTAGTAGTAGTATTATTACTATTATCTTTTTTGTCTGGATACAATATTTGTATTAGGGGTCTATTCTTTTTAACGTGTGTTAGTGTTTGTAGACATTTTTGTGAATGTATGAATTCGTGTCAGATTAATTTGTTTCTCCTTTGCATGAGTGCAGAGGGTCATACCTTATTCCCTTTCTTACCATACCATTCCGAGTGTCATGGTAATAGACTATAATGTGATGCCGTACAAAGCAACCAAACTTTTGAACTTTAAAGCTGACAAAGATGCTTTGTTAAACTAAAGACACAGTTGCATGTGCATATCACTCAGCTTAGCCAATTTGGTCAACATACTCAATTTCATACTGATACATCCTATAGTTGAAAGTTAGAGATGTTTTCATGCACCTGCCATTGACTCATAGTCAAATCATAACTCATTGCATGTAAGTGTTACAGATGCGTTTGAGGTATTAAATCGCTCAAGAGAGTATAGTTCATGCCACAAAGTTTAATTTTCATAACATTGACAGTTTTGGATATATTAAATACACAATGGTCTACAGAGCCCCATTGACTTATATTCAAACTATAACTCATTGGTGGTAAATGATGAAACTATTAAAGATATGGTTGGGCTGGGGCAGCACGGTGGCGCAGTGGTTAGTGCTGTTGCCTCACAGTAATAAGGTCCTGGGTTCGATTCCCACCTGAGGGCCTTTCTGTGTAGAGTTTGCGTGTTCTCCCTGTGTTAGCGTGGGTTTCCTCTGGGTACCCCGGTTTCCTCCCACAGTCCAAAAACATGCAGGTTAATTGGTGACTCTAAATTGTCCATAGGTGTGGTTGTGTGTCTACATGTTAGCCCTGCGATGGATTGGCGATCCGTCCAGGGTGTACCCCGCCTCTTGCCTGAAATCAGCTGGGACTAGCTCCAGCCCCACCCCCCCGTGACCCTGCATAGGATAAGCGGTTCTGATAATGGATGGATGGATGGTTGGGCTGGCATCATAGAGAAAATAATTACAGCTGCAAAATTTCAGTTTTTAGATATACAATACATTGTTGTCTATGGAACCTCATTGACTTTTGGTCAAATCGTACCTCTGTGACTACTAATGCTAACAATTTGATTGAGTATAAATCAAAGATAAATAGGAAAATTCAGTAAACAGTTTATTAAAACATTTCATTAATTATTTGTAGTTTATTAGGATAAGTAGAGAGCACAGGTTTTTTTGACATAAAGTAATTTTTACTATCCAAATAATAAAAGCTGAACAATGATCAATTATTCTTCAGAAATTATGCGTAGAAATGCCATGACTTCACCCCCACCATCTGGATAAAATTGTCAGTACACTATAGAGTAACTCCAATGAGAACACCCTGAAACAGAGTAGCGTGGTGGCTCAGTGGTTAGCACTGTTGCCTCACAGCGAGCAGCTCCTGGGTTCGATTCCCAAGTCCCTTTCTGTGTGGAGTTTGCATGTTCTGCCTTAGTTAGCGTGGGTTTCCTCCTGAGGTTAATTGGTGACTGTAAATTGTCTGTAGGTGTGAATGTGCGCGGCAGTTGTTTTTTGTCTCTATGTGTTAGCCCCACGATGCGACCTGTCCAGGGTGTACCCATCTCTTGCAAAATGTCAGCTGGACTTAGACTCCAGCGCCGCCAACCCCCCGCCTCCCCAACCCCCCGGTGACCCAGCACAGGATAAGCAGTAATGACAATGGATGGACACTTTGGAACACTTCTGCCCTCCGGTGGAGCCAGTGGGTTGCAAGAAAAACATAATGTCTTTCCAAAGAGATTTAACACCACGGACCCATCCGAAATTACTTAAGTACAAAAGGACATAACTGTTCAGAAAAGGTGATCACTCAAAGGAGCAGATGTGAGCGATTCAGATGCAAAATGTCAGACCAATCATGGAATCAAAGACCAAATTGGAACTAGTTAGTTGAACTAGTCCAAACTATTTCGTGCCTAAAAGTTATACGTGTAGGGGCGGCACGGTGGCGCAGTAGTTAGCACTGTTGCCTCACAGTAAGAAGGTCCTGGGTTCGATTCCCACCTGAGGGCCTTTCTGTGTGGAGTTTGCATGTTCTCCCTGTGTTAGCGTGGGTTTCCTCCGGGTACTCCGGTTTCTTCCCACAATCCAAAACATGTAGGGTCATTGGTGACTCTAAATTGTCCATAGGTGTAAGTGTGTGTGTGTGTGTGAGTTGTCTGTCTGTCTATGTGTTAGCCCTGTGGTGGACTGGCAATCTGCCCAGGGTGTACCCTGCCTCTCGCCTGAAGTCGGTTGGGATAGGCTCCAGCCCCCGTGCAACCCTGTATAGTATAAGCGGTTCTGATAATGGATGGATGGAACCAACATTGAATAAATTTCAATGGTTTTTCTCTTAGTTAATTTCTTTGAACATCTTACAGAAAGATCATAAAAAAGCTAATTGCAACAAAAAAATGTTTTTATTTATTGTAATATGTTCATATATAAGTCTATATGTAGCAAATGCAAAACATTATTTTGTATGGTGGGAATCTTATATTTATCATTACTATTTGCCCAAAACAGTTGATTAACCAAAAGAGGGAGACAGATTTACATTGTTCATTCAGAATATTTCCACATCTTACGCTATCCCTCAGCTGTCACTACCTTGAAAATTATGACCCCCAACAAGTTTCATACTTTGGATTTTCATTAAAAGACACAAACATCATGAAATGTTAAATGACCAAAAGGATAAGTGTCACTGAGAAAGTATATTGTATGTTGATCGTACTGTGATCAAGCATTTATTTGATTGTAAGTGCCATAAATAAATTGTGTTTGATAGGCTTTTTGGATTGATGACATTGTCTTCTTGATCCAGGGATCATAGTGGCTTTCTTTGGTATACTGGTATAGACTACAGGCTTGTTCTTTAGAGCACAACCTTTCCCCCAGGATGCCACACCCTGAAGCTCACCAGCACACACCATTAGACCACCAGAGTCCCCCTATTGCCAGCAAAGAAGAATCAAGCATCACAAAGCAAGAAAAATTATGAGGAAAAAGAGAGCAATCGAAAAGGAAAGAAAGTGCAAGAGAGAAATGCGAAAAAATACAAATACCACATGATGTTACACCTAAACATATCAATATACACACAACAGGACGTTATAATATCAATTGCGCCATACTCGAGACAAGCACTTCAAAAGCCAATATTTTGGAATAAACTTGGGTTGAGAGCAGATATGTCAGTAAAGTCAATGTTTGTTGACTATGTGTGAGCATGGTGGCTCGGTGGTTAGCACTGATACCTCACAGCAAGAAGATTCTGGGTTCATTCCCAAACTGACCCAAGGGCCTTTCTGTGTGAAGTTTGCATGTTGCCGTGGGTTTCCTTCCGCAGTCCAAAAACATGCGAGTTAATTGGTGACTCTAAATTGACTGTCCCCATGCGTTGGCCCTGTGATAGACCGCCAACCTGTCCAGGGTGTACCCCGCCTCTCGCCCGATGTCGGCTGGGATAGGCTCCTTCTACGCCCCCTTACAGTTGTTTTTCTCTGCCAGCCACAAGGGCAGATCTGGTGACATTTACCTATGATTGCATTGGTTTCTGAAGAGCTTCCCGTGTTCATAGTTGTTGCATTACTTGTTTTCAGTAATCTGAAAAGGATAGGCTGATTTGTAAAGAATAGGCATTGTAGCAAGTGTTGTCACTCAGGAAGGGGGCATCCAGACTTGCTGTATGTATACATAATGAAAGTAAATATAGAGATAAAGTAAAGAGTAAAGAAAGAACATGAATATCATGAACAGAGCATAACATCTTTACCTAACAGAACTGAACCTCAATTGTCAGGTTTAAACTGTAGACAAATGTACAGACTAAAAAGCGTACTCTTCAACAAAGTTTTTTTTTAATATTTGTGGAAATGGAGCCATTGTTATTATCTATCTACTTACTATCTCAACTTCACTTATAACTATTGAAGTGAAGAACCATCACAGTTTGTTCTCAGGTCCAGTGAGTGGTTAAGTCCTAACCAAAGAGAATTCATGCGTGAAAGTTGTTCTCAGGATATTGGAAGAATTCGGCAGACATTATAATTTGCTCAGTTCATCAGTCAAATTTGGTTTTTTCCTAGTCGAACCTCTGCGGGGGAACTGGACAGGGTATTATTTAAATGAAAAATCTAGCTATTGGGTTTCAAGAAAAACTTAAAATCAAGTAAATATATTCAAGGGTTTCTTGGATAGAAATCTAACCATTTTCAATACATTTTAAAGGATTTTACATATTTTAAATAGAAACCCTACATATTTGTATTTGCAGAATAATATGCACACAACAATGTAAAGTATTATCTTACTTTGTTTTGCAATATGCAGCAGAGAGCAAGAATTTACTGGATAGAAAAGTGCCTCCGCAGAAATTATACCCTGTGAAGGGAGACTTGGTACGACACAGAGTACTTTTGGCACTCATACCTTCCAACAATCTTTTCATCTTCCTTAGGGGCAACTTAAATTAATCTAAACTGGAGCAAATAAATAAACATCTCAAGTTAGCACAGTGTTGTCCTGCACTGAATACAAAAATATACGTAAATTTTTCCTTGGACACTCTTGATCAATCCATATGTTTAAAACTGGCACTTGTCAAAACGTTAATTAGTATATGTTCTATGTCTGTAGTCTTCTATATTGGTGTATGTATTTATAGTGTTTTGTGATGTTAGTTAGAAGACAGGCTGTAGCAGTTTGTACTGGCTTGGAGAATTGTGATACCATCTTGGGTTACCATCGACTGTTCATTTCCATTTCATTCTGTTTACGTAAGACCTCCATTAGGCCTAGGTGTTAAAGTAAAACACTAACAGGTAAAATGTTTTAGTGGTCTTCTGTGTGTAACATACAGAGGTAGACTGATTTTGAAAGATAAACATTATAAATTATGCAAGTTTGTGCATTGTCATTACGCAAGTAAGATACATTGGATTTATATTTGTTCAAAATTGTGGGGAAATTCGTTATATTTTAAATTGCTATTTCAAATTTTGCGCAAATGGAATTTACTCAAGAATTTTGAGTAGAAGGTGTGAGGCTCTAGCATTACTCATGCTTGTGTTTAAGTGTTGAACAGCACTAGACAGAAAACATCTAAACGTAAAGGTGCATTTAACCAAACCCTGTGATTAAGGCTTAAACATAATTCACACTCATCAAGCACAGGTATATTCTTCCCTTGACATTATTGAGGACTATATTTCGGTGAAAGCTTTACTATACTCATAGAGTCACGGATGTTTTTGAAAGAATGGTATGTACAACATAGATCAAAGAAGTCTGTCATCCTATATTTAATCCAACTTTGTAAAAAGATTTTGTAGACTGGTCAAGAATGAGGGAGAACAAAAATGGGACATGAGTTTGACAATGTCTCACTGTA
>JAVQJS010006977.1:0-20491 GCA_036024795.1 Galaxias rostratus | reverse complement strand
TGGGGCAGCATGGTGGCGCAGTGGTTAGTGCTGTTGCCTGACAGTAAGAAGGTCCTGGGTTCGATTCCCACCTGAGGGCCTTTCTGTGTGGAGTTTGCATGTTCTCCCCGTGTTAGCGTGGGTTTCCTCCAGGTACTCTGGTTTCCTCCTACAGTCCAAAACCATGCAGGTTAATTGGTGACTCTAAATTGTCCATAGGTGTGAATGTGTGTGTATAAGTGGATGTATGTCTATGTGTTAGCCCTGCGATGGATTGGCAATCTTCTAGAACTCTCTCCCTGCTCTAATTTGGAATTCCAAATCGTTGTTAAATTAAAATTGTTGTTAAAATATTTTCACCTTAGCATATTCTTTAGCTAATACTATACATTTGCCTACTTATAGTTAGAACTGTTTTTTCTTTCTATTTGTTATACCATGTTACTTATGTTGATGCGGTGAGGTGACTTTGTGTCAGACGCGCGATAATAAAATAAAATGTATATAATAATAATAATAATAATAATGATAATGGTGTCTGTTTGAGACCGCATTAGGGAAAGTGCAGAAACAATGACATCAAGACGCCCTCAGGGGGTACTCTGTTTGGTCTGAAAACATCTGAGAGTCAGGACAGTGAGTGTATAAAAGTGGTTAGCTTCAGCCCCGATGTGAACATACACACACACACACACACACACAAACACACACACACCCACCAAACACAAAACACACACACGCACTCTTCAGAGCCAGAGGTAGGTCCAACGCTTCCAAAAGCAAAGAGGGATATTTGACTGATGTGTTGACTTATCAAAGAATAGAAACACAAGCAGACTCACATAATTTGTCTAAATTACAGCGGAATGATAAATAATTAATTCCACTCTTTTCTTAATGTGCTGATGTATTTTGGGTACTTTAAGTGCAGTGTTTTAATTGTATATTGCATTTTCTGTAGCTTTAATGTATACTGTATCTGTATTTAAACTGTCTGAATTTATTTATTTATTTTTACCGTTTTTTGTAAGTGTGATGATAGTGTTGATTTAGAGTGTCACACATATTCATGTCTACTTGTTTTCACCAAATCAACATTGACTATCTTAACTTTTCCATGTGTTCCCTGCTTCCTTGTAAGTCAACAATGGTGCAGGTGGATGAGAACTACACGCGCGTGTCAGAGTTTGTGATTGTGGGCTTCCCGGGGCTGCAGCAGGAATACTTTCAGCTGGTGGCCTGGTTCTTCTTCTTCTTGTATGTGGTCACCGTTGTGGGCAACTTCCTGCTGGTTGTGGTGTTTGCTGCAGAGCACAGCCTGCAGAAACCCATGTACATCATCATGGTCAGCCTGGCTCTGTCTGACATTGGTAAGAGGAGGCTGAGGAGAAGAGTCAGGGATGAAAATAAGTCTTTTTTTATTGACTTTTTTGACAAATTGACAAACAAATGAAAAATCAAGCAATGTAATGTAATATCTATTTATGTTTAATATTGTATTGTGTTCAGCACACGATGTTACAGTGTGGCTCTGCTGTGCTCGGAAACATTTTACAACAACTTAACACTGTAAAAAAAAAACACAGTCTGATACCACTAAATCAAACTTTTGTGTATCCATAAAAACTCTCAAAGTTGTTCAGTTATAACGCTAATATAAAATATAACATATAAATAACTTACTTTTTCAGTTCATTCCTCGTTCACAAATTCCACAAAATATTCATTTTCAGTGTCCGAGTTTAACAACTTGTATTACTGTTTAATTTTCTCGCAGCTGCTCTATTACCGTGTTTTACCGCGTAACTGATAGCCTTTAGTTTGAAGTCTGCGTCGTACGAGTGTCTCTTGACAGGTGCTATTTTGAGGTCTTTATACAAATCACGCTGTAAGTTTATGGTGAAGTACAGTATGTTTATGGTGAAGTACAATATATATTACTCCGCGACGCGCCAAAGTACGGTAGTCTACTTTGTACAGTATCGGTAGTTTACAACCAGAATTAATCCATGTACAAAGCTCACTGGATTATAAGGGGCACTGACGTTTTTTGAGAAAATGAAAGGCTTTTAAGTGCGCCTTACTGTGCGGATAAAAACAGTATTATGTTTTGTTTTTTGGATTGGAAACGTCATTCTTGGTTGGTTCAGTCTGCTTTCTACCGGCTTTTCCCGGTTACTCTGCGTTGATTTGTGGTCCAATCAGATGATAATGATCAGCTCCCAATTCATAATCTACTAACGCCTAAATACGGTAACACATATTTTAAAAATAACTCATAAATCATAATCTCACAATTCCCAATGATGAGTAGCTCATTTATGGTCTAATAACTGATTATTACTAAAAGTTGTCATTAAGTGTTACCCTGTGACCTTGCACAGTTGGTCCACAGCAATGTTTTTTGCTATGCAGTATTCTTGTAATTTGAAACATTTGTTTTGTTTTATTTTATAATTTGCAATGTTAATTAAACGTTCTTATTTTTATCACAAATCCTTGAATTTTGATTTGTTTCATTTTTTTCTTTTTAGAAAGTCAAATGAAATAAAACAACATGTAAACCATATGTATGATTATGCTGTATCTCCTCACTGATTGCTCTCATTCACTTTTGGCTCAGTCGTCTATCTCGCCTATCTCTTCAATGATACTGTTGCTTTCCTACTTCAGGTTTCTGCACGGTGGCCTTGCCTAAAGTAATTGCTCGGTACTGGTGGGACGCAGGGAATATATCTTTCTACGCCTGTCTGGTCCAGAAACAGTTCATCCATTACTTTGGCACCTTGAACTCCCTCATCATGTTGACCATGGCTATGGACCGCTACCTGGCCATCTGCCTCCCTCTCAGGTAGAGAATACTGACTCACTGATTATCCTACTGTTCTTTATTGATTTTAAGTTTACTATTGTACCATATGAAGTGTCTCTGTGTGTTTTGAACAGTACTGCTAAATGAATGGTATCATTATAATTAGTCCAAACACATGCAGGTTAATTGTTGGCTCTAAATTGCCCCTAGGTGTAACTGTATGTGAATTGTTGTCTGTATCTATGTGTCTGTCCTGTGATAGACTGGTGACCTGTCTAAGGTTTACCCCGCCTCTCCTCCTGTGTCAGCTGGGATAGAATCCTGCCCCCCTGACCCTAAAAAAGGATAAGCTGTTTAGCTAATGGATGGATGGATGGATGGTTTTTGTTATCATTATTACATCGATTTTAGAGAAAGGGATTAATGGTCTGACTGGGGACCTTTCTTGTGTCATTTGAGATAAAAAAAAGACATACATATTAATACAAATTAAATATTAAATATTAAAATACATTGACAAAAATGTGCACTGTATTGTGGTAACCTTGTCCATGATGTTTCAATATGATGGGACTGACGCATCGGTGATAGATTATTAATCTTGTAACACATATAAAATATGAATATTAGCCACTAAGTCATCATACTTAGTAATCAGTCATTAATATAGACTACATGAAATGCGTTTTCTATCATATCTGGTCATTTTTGAGTAAAATGTACAAAATCAAGAGTAGCAAAGTCTACAGCATAGGAAGAGAAATTTGTCCTATGATGAGTTGATTCAATCTTTCACACAAGCTGGAGCTTTCATACAGTGACTCTATTTATGTAAATAATTCAAAATTAAAAGTCTTCTTGTATAGCTTAATAAATAAGTATCTGTTTTTTAATACATTCCCTCCATGAAACGTTTTTTTTTTAAATGCAATAAAATATTATTTTATGTTTTTGTTTAAATATTATTATTATTATTATTTTCCACCCCTGCCAGGTACCCTAAGATCATGACCAACAGGTTTATGTGTGGACTGACGATATTTTCCTGGGTTTCGGCTGTCATCGCTCCAGGGATATCTACCATTCAGTCCGCCATGCTTATCTTCTGCGGGCCTAACCAAATAATCAACTGCTTCTGTGACACCACGGCCCTCAACCAGCTGGCGTGCGGCGATTTCTCACTCGAGACCAACTCGGCGTTTTCGGTGGCCATGTTCGTTCTCCTGGTTCCGTTTTTTTGCATCATAATCTCCTACATGTGCATCATCGTGGCACTGAAGAAGATGAAGACCTCACAGGTGAGTTGAGGATGGGGCGGCATGCCAGGGAAGGGATAATAAGAGACATGTCCTAACTTTAAATGGCTTTAGTTGTTCAGCACTTCTCTTAACTGTGTTACAAACTGCCATAACTCCAGCGTCTTTGAGTGTTTTGAAAAGCGCTTTATAAATATAATGTATTATTATTATTATTATTATTATAACAACGACTAAGCGAACAATTGACTAAGCAAAGCACAAAGGGATATAATAACAGCGATAACACAGGATGAATAATTTACTAAAATATACCAATTGGGAAAATATTTCACCCCCTCCCCACCACCACCACCACCTCCACCCTCTCCAGAGTCGTTGGAAAGCCTTCTCCACCTGCAGCTCTCAGCTCTGCATCATCTCCATCTACTACATCCCTCGCTGTAGCGTCTACACGGGCGTGGTCCTACCTTTGAAGATCAGCGTGGATTCCAAGCTCGGCCTCACCCTCTTGTACAGCCTGCTGCCTCCTCTCCTCAACCCTTTCATCTACTGTTTCCGGGCCAGGGACATCCAGTCCACCCTGGCCCGGTGGTTTCGCCGCGGCCAACCCGTAGCCCACAGGCCCCTCGTCAGCCTGGTAGCCAGCTGAGCTAGACAGGGCAGGAGTCCCTACTCTGGTTCACGATGGAGCTAGAATATTAATGGGTCTTATTGTCTTAAAGTAACAAATTGTGAAAAAAAGAGAGGTTTCGACCTGAAATTGGTTTACATGTTTAAATAAGGAAAATGCAGTAATGGCAGGCATTATAAAGCAGATCCGATTTAGTACATTTTGACTTAAATAAAACTTAAATTAAACCAACGGGTATGTCATTAATATATTCTAGTAGTAAAGCGTAAACAACCAAAGAAAGTGATGTGTGTGTGTGTGTGTGTGTGTTTCTGTTTGCGTGCGTTTGGGACGACATTGACTAAGGCCAGAACCAGCTGTAACAATGTCATGACATCATCTTAAGGTCCTTAACTGGGTTCTGAATTTACCTGCGGCTCAGAGTCAGTGCCTGTGGATTTATAAAGCAGACACAAACACACATTTACACCAGCATACCATGTTTCCACAGACTGGGAAGTCAGCATGAACTAGAAGGGTAAGTGATGGTGAATTACTTTCTGACTAATAGTAACTCACAGAGCATGCTATACACTCACTCACTTACAAACATTTTTTTACCCCACTAACTATTGTAATATAAAGTCACTAAAATGAAATGAATACAAATTTTTAAACCTGTTTCTTCATCAATTTTTCTCAGTAACAAAAGATGAACACTTGATAATGTTGTCGAATGTTTATATAAAAGTAAGATGATATTTTTTATACACAAAAATGCATCAATCCTTTGTTTGTAAAATAGTAAAATATATTTTTTGTTTTAATACATGCAAGTATTTGATTTATTGTTCTCATACAGTTCTATTAGATATTAACGATCAAAGTGCCTTTTCCATTCTCCAAGGTCATTTTTGGTGCACCCCTCTTTTATAATCTCTTTCTTCTCTCTGGTGCACGGGCGACATTACAGATGGCTGAGAACTACACGCGCTTGTCAGAGTTTGTGATCGTTGGCTTCCCGGGGCTCCTGCAGGAATACTTTCAGCTCCTGGCCTGGGTGTTTTTCTTTCTCTATGTAGTTACAGTGAATGGTAACTTCCTGCTGGTTGTGGTGTTTGCTGTAGAGCACAGCCTCCAGAAGCCCATGTACATCATCATGGTCAGCCTGGCTCTGTCTGACATCGGTAAGAGGGGGGCTGAGACGGAATGAAGAGGGATGAAAAAATCCAAATTCAATCTTTTTTGTCAAACTCTTCTGTGTAACAACAGAGCCAACAGCGACTGGTTAACAATAATTTTAGTTTTTTGGGTTGATTTGGAGTTTTTACACATCGCATTGATATATTGACGGACGGACAAAGAAATGAAAAGTCAAACAATCCAATGTTTGATTGAATTCAAATTGTTTTATCATGTAAGAGGGTACTAAGATGGAGAGTCACATATCATAAAAACTTTGCCAAACAGTTGCAGTTGATTTTGCTTCAAATATATAAATGTGTCTATGTGTCTGTCATGTTTCCACTTGAAGTTACTTCGATTCTAAATCAAACCATGTTTGTAGACAGTATTTTCTTTTTATTTTGTCTTAGTTAATTTAAGAAATGGACTCACTGTAAACTCAGACATTCAGCTGGCCACTATAACCGAATCACAGTGGCCAGTAGACGCAAATGCACTGCAACTTAAGAAAACACGCAAATAGACAAAACACAATTTAGAAAACGTTAACCTCTGCCCTGCCCTCACTTGTTTTTTGCTTAAATAAAATGTCTAATTTTTCATCTCAGGTTTCTGCACAGTGGCCTTGCCTAAAATAATCGCTCGGTACTGGTGGGACGCAGGGAAGATATCTTTCTACTCCTGTCTGGTCCAGAAACAGTTCATTCATTACTTTGGCACTCTGAACTCCCTCATCATGTTGACCATGGCTATGGACCGCTACCTGGCCATCTGTCACCCTCTCAGGTAGAGAATACTGACTCGCTGATTATCCTACTGTTCTTTATTGACTCAGCAACCTGGCTATCTTTCTCAGGTTCACTACAGCTGTTATAAGAAACCAGTTCCTATATTGTTCTATGTTGACCCTACTCGTTTTGATATATTCAAAATAGTTTTGTCAAGGTTTGAGGTTTTTACGAAAATATAACTTTTCTTTACACAAAAGACAACTTGTGCACAATAATCTAAGTGCAGTCTTGCTTGAAAGTAATGTAATATTGATTAGAATTTATTAGTGAATAGGTCACCATATTTTGGGTAAAATATTTTGTTCAAATAAACCTGCAGTTTCAGTGCTTTGTAACAAAAAATATTCAGGTTTGAGTGTTGTTATTTACATTTTCCATAAAAAAATAAATCCTATCTTAAATGTTTCTTTATTTAGATGTTCAACTTTCAAACCAAATCTTACGATGGCCTGTGTGTTCCCTCTGCCAGGTACCACAAGATAATGACCAATGGGTTGATGAGCATGCTGACAGTCCTCTCCTGGGCCACAGCCACGATATCTCCGGGGATAACTTCCATTCAATCGGCTTTGCTTCCCTTCTGCGGGCCCAACAAAATCATCAACGAATCACAGTGGCCAGTAGACGCAAATGCACTGCAACTTAAGAAAACACGCAAATAGACAAAACACAATTTAGAAAACGTTAACCTCTGGACACTACGTCCATGAACCGGCTGGCCTGTGCCGACACATCCTTGGAGTCTCGCGTGGCCTTCTCCGCTGCCATGGTCGTCCTACTCCTCCCTTTCGGGATTATCATTGTCTCCTACATCTGCATTATAATAGCTGTGATGAAGATGAGCACTGCACAGGTGAGTTAAGGACATGGCAGGGGGGGGGGTTACGGGACGGTCCGGATTAAGGACTTTTGTAAGAAATGAATAGGAAATTTTGGAGGTAAAGGGAAGGCTGTAGATAAAAAGAAAATATTCTTACGGTACACTATAAAAGAAATCCCTTAAAAATGGTCAAATGACTGGTAGCATAGGCCGCCAAACAAACACTGTGTGAAAACGTACTTTTACTCACTTGCCCTTCTCTCATCCTTTGCCCCCCCCACCCCCCCCCACCGACCCTACACCCTTTCCACCTCTCTTTTCCTTCACCCCGCCCACCACCTCCACCCTCTCCAGAGTCGTTGGAAAGCCTTCTCCACCTGCAGCTCTCAGCTCTGCATCATCTCCATCTACTACGTCCCTCGCTGCAGCGTCTATGCCAGCACGGTCTTCCCGATCACCATAAGCCTGGACCTCCGCATCGGCATGGCATTCCTGTACAGCCTCCTGCCCCCGCTCCTCAACCCCTTCATCTACTGTCTCCGCACCAGGGAAATCCAACAGAACTTGGCCAAGTGGTTTGACCGCGGGAGACCCGTGGACCACAAACCCAACAAAATTACCCTGATAGATGACAGATCAGAGACATAGTGTTGATACATTTATATTTCTCTTTTTAATGGAGGTTTAACAAAATAAACTGACAACCCATCTCAAATTGTTTCTATCAAATGCTTTTAGGAAAAGACTGGTGCACAATAGGGACATATATGCTACGTAAAGGTCCCCTTAAAATGTAAGAGATTTTAGTCAGTTGGATTTCTCTATATACACACATAAATGTCAGTGAAATGTATTTTAGACTGTACTAACATGAAAGGATTAAATTAAGAATGTGTATGCTGCCTCCAGACCAACACGTTAAGGTTTTCCTTCAATGGTCAGTACTACAAAAACTGGTGACAGCATTTTTTTAAATGAAGAATCCAGCTAAATTGGCCAACCGACTGACAACAACTATAGGATTTTAAAACAATTACTTTAAGATTTTAATAATGATCATAATAAATAAAAAACTACAGAAAATCCAACGCAGCACAACAACCAATATTTTAGTTAGTGGAAGTGGGCAGGTGGCAGTCTAGAACCCTGAAGTCCGAAACTAACTGCAATACATTACTGACTGTGAACTGTGAAAGTAAATATATATTAAGTAGACATATATTAACAAAAATGTTGACCACTACTACGCCACTACTTGGGCAATATAATTTAAAGGTATTCATGCGAATGACTCAGTCACTCAATGCTTCGAACAGTCCATCATCCAATGCAGACAAAACGCTGTTTAAGTTTTGCTTTGAATTTGGATAATTGAAAATGTAACAAAACATTACTTTATTATTAATATACATTCTAAATAAAAAAAATAAAAATCCATTGGACCCCCTTGCAATTATGCCAGCTGACATTCGACACAATTCTGCTCACCTTCTACGATTGGGACAAGGGCTGGTTAATTGCTAGGGGGAATTTGGATGGGTAGACAAGGCTGCTCAGCCTAAAGTTGAATCTGTTGGACACTGACACAAGACAGGGAGGGACAATGAAATTGGTATAAAGCTGTAAGACTCCCTCCCCAGGTGAGCTCGCAGGCTGACAGATCGACACACACGCACACACACACCAGGGTCTCCGGACTAGAAGTAAGCACAAGGCGACCGGGACACGGGGTTAAATTACTCCGGCTAAGTTCCTCACAGGTCACATTCAAGTAAAGGAACAAAATAAAATACATTCTGATGCAATAATTGAATGACTGTCTTGTGATGTTAAATTACTTGTAGGCCTATTGTTGTATTGTTATATTTTCAGTAATCAAACATGAAATGACAAATAATAGATTTATTTTAAATCTTGTGTATTAAGCATCATGGTTGGGTATGATATTACCTTTAAACATGTTTGTGTATGTTTTGAGTGTAATGAGTAGGTTTAAAGTATTATCCTCTCTTTGGCTTTCTTTGAATAACTGCTGGCTGCATCCGAGAGAATGGTGCAGGTGGATGAGAACTACACGCGCGTTTCAGAGTTTGTGCTCGTGGGCTTCCCGGGGCTCCAGCAGGAATACTTTCAGCTGGTGGCCTGGTTCTTCTTCTTCTTGTATGTGGTCATCGTTGTGGGAAACTTCCTGCTGGTTGTGGTGTTTGCTGCAGAGCACAGCCTGCAGAAACCCATGTACATCATCATGGTCAGTCTGGCTCTGTCTGACATCGGTAAGAGGAGACTGAGGAGGAGAGTCACTTAGAAAACCATGTTTGAATGTGTACATATTTATGTCTAGTGTAATTTCTGAGAGGAACACCAAAGGTACTGCAGTATACAGAGTCCGAATTATACTAAGTCAGGAAGTCACTCAACAACACGTTAGAATTGCGACCACGAAAACAAATTATGAAATGAAAAAGAAAGGTGTTGTGTCCCATAATTTGTCTGCTTCTCCTGGTAGCACATTGCCTTTGTGGATGAAATGTGTTTTCCATGAAATGTACAGTAAAATCTTTACTGTTGCCATGGTCTCCTGTTTGTACCTGTTAGGTTTCGCCACGGTGGCCCTTCCCAAACTGATCGCCCGGTACTGGTGGAACGACAGCCGGATAGGTTTCCACACCTGCCTCTTCCAGGAACAGATGATCCACTACTTTGGAACGCTGAACTCTCTCATCCTACTCACCATGGCGATGGACCGCTACCTGGCTATCTGCCACCCTTTCAAGTAGGGTTGACTTTCTTTAGGTGGATGTAACCCTTTCATATTTAGCTACTTGGCTTTGCTGTCAATCTTATGTAAGTGGTTGACTCAGTCAGAGTGTGTCCCCTCTCTACATGTGTTTATTATATTTAGGTCAGTTTCTAGTGCAAGTTGGGTTTGACCAATGTACTCAAACACATAACAATTACATTCTCCTCATTGTTGAAAGTGCCCCTAACTTTAACACAATTGTATAATTACCTTTGCATTTGTTAATTTTCAGGCTCTAATTGTACTTTGATTACCTTCCAAAAAATACTTCTGATGTATTTATATTATTGCAATTTTTAGTAACTGACATATATCCTTAATCTTTTAAAAGTATTAATATTTTTAAAAGGGATTTTTTAATTCTGGAATCCTCTCACAGTAGGCTTCGTGTCAAGATTCAGTTAATGCTTTCTTTCCTGGATGTAATCCTCGTCTGCTAAACTGTCAGTTATAAACTCTTGTGTTTGCAGAGAAATCCTTTTTTGCTTCCCTCCCTCCTCTTCTTCATTTAACAATTCCTATCTGAAAAAAATGGTGTTTTGACGAACATTCAAGCATTCTGTATTTAACATATGTAACCAAACATATATATATATATATATATATCGTGTTGAAGATTGGCTTTGCCTTGTTTGTCTTCCTTTATTTCTAAACATTTCTGCTTTTCTCATGTTCTCCCTCTTTTTTCTTCCATCTTTCTTTACCACCTTCTCTCTGTCCCTCCCTTGCCCATCCAATCAAACCCTAAAACTTGCCCAGGTATAACATGTTGATGACAAACCGGACTATGACAGGCCTGACCCTGTTCTCCTGGGTCTCGTCCCACGTCTGTGCCGGTGTCGGCACCTACAACTTTGACCGGCTGCCGTTCTGCGGACCAAACCGGATCGTCAACGCGTTCTGCGAGACCATGACGCTGATGCCCTTAGCGTGCGGCGACACCACCCGCCAGATGGCCAGCTCCTTCGGTCTGGGCATGTTTGTCCTCTATGTCCCCTTCTCCTTCATCATAATATCCTACGGATGCATCATTGTCTCAGTCATGCATATGGCCACAGCGCAGGTCTGCTCAAGCTCTCAGTGTGTGTGTGTGCGTGTGTGTGTGTGTGTGTGTATGTGTGTGTGTTTCACACTCTCTTATTCCGCATCTATATGTATTTAGAATTAGGGTAGAGGGCCTTCTCCATCTGAGACCCTTAAACATGACCTTTAACCTCTGTTGTCCTCAGGGCAGGAGGAAGACCTTCTCTATGTGTGACCCTCATGCATGACCTTTAACCTCTGTTGTTCTCAGGGCAGGAGGAAGACCTTCTCTACTTGTGACCCTTATGCATGACCTTTAACCTCTGTTGTTTTCAGGGAGGGAGGAAGACATTTTCTACGTGTGACCCTCATGCATGACCTTTAACCTCTGTTGTCCTCAGGGTAGGAGGAAGACCTTCTCTATGTGTGCCCCTCATGCATGACCTTTAACTTCTGTTGTTCTCAGGGCAGGAGGAAGACATTTTCTACGTGTGCCCCTCATGCATGACCTTTAACCTCTGTTGTGCTCAGGGCAGGAGGAAGACCTTCTCTACGTGTGCCACTCAGGGCACCATCATCACCATCTACTACGTGCCCCGGTTCTTTATTTACGTGACGCCGTACTTCCCTAACCTGCAGATGACCTCCGACCTCCGCATCGCTCTCACCCTGTTCTACAGCCTTTTCCCGCCGCTCATGAACCCTTTCATCTACTGCCTCCGCACAAAGGAGATCCAGACCATCCTGCTCCGTTGGGCGGGCAGGGCCCGGGCAGGTGTGGAGCCTTCACTGAAACCTCCCCTGAAACACACCGTGTTCGCCACAGGCCAATCGTTGAAAGGCTGAAACACCGACTGTAATCAATCCTCACATTGTGGGAACTCTCGCACCCTTTCTCCTATTTTCTCCACATATATTTGTGTTGAGACATGCATCATATATGAAAGACGGAAGAAAAATCTGATGAAATTGTGGAGGTTATTTTGTTCATATTAATAAGGTTTTAGATTTTTGGATAACATAACCAAACTAGTAATATAGGATTCAAGTTAACTTTAAAAGTGTATCGTATGACTAATGTTAGCAAACAATAGTATATTTAATTGCATTATTTATGTAAGCTAAGTAGCTAGAGTTGATTAATTGATATAAAAAGTTTTAATCAGATATGTCTGTGTGTGTGTCTTTTTGTAAGAGAGAGAGAGAGAGGTTTCCCTTTGGGACATCCAGTCACTCTGTTTTTGAGCTGAATGCTATCCAAAGCTCTCGTCCACAGCGGTTCTGGACATCTAATAATCTATTGACCACTGTCGCCTCTATGTGCTCCTGTATGTGTGTGCTGAACCTCTTAACTACTGTTGCACTCAGATGGAGTATGTGTGACTGTTGGGAGAGGAATGCAATAAGCAGAATTATTTGACCAACCACTGCAAATGTTTTATTTCCTTGTTTGTCATTACACATAGCACTCACCCCAGTGAATTAAACTGAATACCTTGCCCTTCACAATAGATGACACTGCAACATCACCCATATCAACTCGTTTTCCCATCATGTTTAATTTGTCATTCTGTACTAATGTCCCTAAATAAACTTATCTGGGTAATTCAACAAATGCACATGTGCACATCATACAGGACTGGCGTGCATGCTATTATTTACTCTAACTATGGTAAAGTGAGTAAACATAAGCCTTGCCCTATCGGCCAGCAAAGGCCGCTATCTGTGCTAAAAAAACAGCTGAACCCGTTGCTGGAAAGAAGAGACATGGGAGTGGACCCTCTTTATCTCTCTGTCACATATCAGAGTTGCAACTCCCATGTTGTGTGCAGTATAGTCTTGTGTATGTTCTCTGTACAAAGGCATACCTCTGAAGTTCTGACCAAATATATTTCAATGCTTTCGAGAGCAATGCCATTCACTGTTATTTTTTATGGCCTCCTTCAAACGTCAACCATCGTTGGTCGTTTAGCCAATGAATGAAGCCAAAATCTCGAAATAGAGATCATCTGTGATAGCTCTCATATCAAAGGTAAACAAAACTGTTCTGTGTCCCACCATAACAAAGTCATGTAGTAGACGTCTTCTGGAGTCAGAGAAAAAAATGCAGGCTGAATTAAGCCATCTCTTCCTGCCAATCTATCTCAGACATTTTACAGTTCTATCTGTTAGAAAGCGACTAACAATGTGTGAACACTGATTATGCATACTGGAATGTGTTAAAAGGGTAATATTGAGCCTCGTTCATACTACTAATATAAACGTTAATTTGGCACCCACGTTCGCCCAGCAGTTTGCCTGGATACTTTAACGAAAATCTAACGGGCCAATTGAATGGGAGTGTCACATTCAGTAATTCAGAATGTACAAAAAGCATAGTTGAAGCAAATACACTTCTGAACGAAATCAACACGTGCATGACATCTAGTGGTAACATAAACACAGCACAGTAAATTCCCGCTAATGACAGCCAGCGCAACTCGGCATCAGCACCTGTCGGAGGAAAATGTGTATCGCATAAGACGTAGTTGTTTGACGCTAGATGACGCTATTTGACATAGTGAGGCATTGTTTAGTGCATTGAGTGGATCTGGGTTGTGGTGAAACAACAATCACACAA
This sequence comes from Galaxias rostratus, assembly GCA_036024795.1. Lineage (NCBI taxonomy): Eukaryota > Metazoa > Chordata > Actinopteri > Galaxiiformes > Galaxiidae > Galaxias > Galaxias rostratus. The sequence goes on along the minus strand of JAVQJS010006977.1, from coordinate 6,592 downwards.
AACATCCATTAAATTGGTAAGGAAACATGCGCAGCCATTGGTGTGGGATGATAGGTCAGGTGACATGTAACATGATCTAATACAATGATGTAATCTTTTGCAATTAGTTTTGGAACCATGCATACACATATTTCAATTTTACAATAAAAACTGTTTGTATAACTATCATCTAGTGCAAAGAGTATGTAAGCATATTATCGACCGATGGACATGAGCTACTTTTTCCCACTCAAACTCCAATGTGTTCCAATTGTATTTTATTAGCCCCACTACAAGGGCTCATGTCTGTGACACGTGATGACATTTTTTTACTGTCTATTTGCACCTTTTTAGAGTCACTAAAACATATAATTTGGCACAGGTCTCAATTCCAAGTTTCTCCATTGTCTACCATATATTAGTTATACCTTGGTACAGTTGATCCCTCATGGTAGCCCCATATATGATCCACAGCACCGAACCATAGTTGTGTCACTTAGTCTGAGATCACCGTTTTTACAGAGTTTAAGCAATTCAAGACCATAACAACAGCAACCTCCTTCGGTGTCCAATTTATTATCTGGGTCTGCCTTGTAGCATGGATACACTGGCAGCAAGTGTCTCTAAATTTATCCCACAGACATATCTGCAGAGTGTGGCTCAGGCATGAAGCTCACATACTTAACCGTGGTAATCCACACCTCACAAACTCACTGTCTTCTCTCACTCCCCCAGCACATAGGCGTCTCATTCAGACATTTCCCAGCACTGCTTTCAATGCCTCCTTGCAGAAAACGAGACAGATAAAGACATGGGAGAGAAGAAGTGTGTGTGTGTGTGTGTGTGTGTATATGTGTGTGTGTGTGTGTCAGGTTCTTGTGTGCAATCGAGAGGTATGCTCAGTGTCTGTGTGCGTCCGTATGTATGTCTGTCTTAACGTTTAAAGTGTGTCTGTATGTGCGTGTAAAAATGTGCAGGAAATGTGCGTGCACGAGAGAGAGATTGAGAGAGGGGTGCACATGGGGGTGCATATTTGTCTAATTTGCAAATCAACAATGCACTAAAATTCCATTCAGGGGCTTGATCTTGACATACAACGGTCTCCTGTTTTCCTGTAGAAGCATACCATAGCGAGGGTGAGAGAAAACAACCACAAATGTCTCCCATAGTCATTTCTGAGCCACAACACTTCACATCCCTGACCAAACTTTTCCAGCAAACTCTTAAAACTCCAGGGACGAATGGGATTGTAAGGATTACGACAAGTTATGTGTCAGTGATATGGAGCATGAAGAATTGTGGCCACCAAAACCTATGATATTCTTCAAGTTGATCCACTAACTCTTTCCACCAGGAACATATGGATTTTTCCTGGGAGATTGCAATACGCCATGAGTCCCTTTTTGTCCCCAGTTGTATGGTCGTTCCTGGCCGACATCAACACGGAGGGCAGGACCAGGCCCACAGGGATTGCTCCTTATCCATAGTATCTATCACAGTTGAAACTATAACTTACTGCTCAAAGATGCCATTGTTTTCAACTGCCCCCACTTGAAGGAGACTGTTTGGACATCAACCAACCGCCCCCCACCCCCATCCCACTGCCCCCACCCCTCTTATGCAGAATGAAACAAGGCTGTTCTGTCTTCCCTTTGCTGTGTGTGTTTCTCATTCCTCCATTGAGTATATGTTGCGTAACCTTTGCCCTTAACCATGACCCTTTTGAACTCGGTCATCCAAACCAAGCTGAGCCATCTAACCCGCTTTTAATAAAAAGCTATACATGAGATAGATGTGCCGATTTTTAAGACTATTTTCTTGAAGCTGTTATAGCCATTCAGAAATGGTATTGGTCATGATCCTATAGCTATGCCTTTTCTTTAGAATTGATAATGTCTCTTCTTTTGTCTTTTTTTTTATTGAACCTATATTGCCAAGCAGTTGTAGCTATGATAATCTTTATCTCAATCATCAACATCCAGTGTAGGCCGCATAGCTAGTAAAGCTATATACGCGACGCATAGACACAGATTCACCCATACCACACAAAGCTGCGCAACCCCCCTCTACCCCGCCTGCTCTGTTTCTATCGCTTGGTTTGAATCACCCATCGCTATTCGCTACAGCGCACCAGCCGCCATGCTGAGAACGACAAAGTTGTCACGCTCGAACACCACCAACACACATCTCTTTTAGCCACAAGGACATAGGATATTTTGAAGTGGGTGAGTTATAACTACTTCATTCGATCTGCTTATTGATGTAACATAATTTAAAGATTTAAATTTATAGCGTAAAGGCGTTTTTCTAACTTGTGTGCTGAAATTGAAGCACGAGTCCGATCTCCTGTTTTTGCTTACCTCAAAGTTTGCAGGCAGTTTTTGTCAATTTTGAGTAATTGCATTTGCCACCTCAAATACCGTTTCAAAACATATTGATCCTTTTTGTGTATGCATATTTTGTGCACACATTGTTTAAGTGAAAATTTAAGAATGATCGGTTTATTCGGACACAAACAATTGAGACACATTTTCGTTCTGTTTCAGCTGTTCAATTTCACTAAGAGCAGGTAGTTTTCTGTCTCAATCAGTCCTCAAATGTAGACTGCCCTAGCTGTTTGAAAATATGCCGTGTTCCTGAAAGTCCGGATTGCTTAGAAGATTAAAATGTCCTGCGTTTTAAATGCCAAAATGGCACTGAGAGGTCACGGAAGGATTTCTAGTAAACTTGGCACTCGTATATCATGAGTGCTCTTTCAATTCAGCAATAATTGAGTCTTTTCAATATAGCCATGTTGAGAAGTTGGTTGACGTACCGGGAGGCATTGTAGGTATAATGTAATAAATTACATATATATAAACATTTTCACAGACACACACACACATCTATGATCACCAGTCTGTTTAAAAACACCTCTGACTATGGGCTTCTAAGTTTTACCTTCACTATTTAAACGACAGTTTGAAACATTTTAACCGGAAGATGTTTTAAACCTTCCACCTTGTCATGAGCTGAACTTGCAGATATATGGTTTGGGGTTAGGTTCCACATTGGTTGGGTAACCAAATTCCCTATGGGTAAATTACTTTGAAATCCAGCCCCCATATCCGCGGGTATTTTACAGATAGGCTACTAGCAGAATAAAGAACAGCACAGCTGGGAACGATCAAGGTCATGTAAACACTGTCACCTGTATGTAAGTGAAGCCTATTGGTGCTTGTGATGCCACCCCAAGATTGCTAAAAGTTTCCTTTATCGATGCATTGTCTTATCATCTTCCAGCCATAACTTAGGAGGTAAAGAAAGTGTCTAGGAAATAAAATACGTTGCACATGTTTTCATTGTCAAGTTATCTTTCTATTCCCACAGTCTCGGAAATGTCGTGACATTTGAGTGTTGTAAAGAAGAAATATATATATATATATATATAAAGTTAAAGAATAGAAAAGTGTGTGTTGAGTAGGTCCCACAATGTTCTCTATAAAGCTAACCCACTACAGATACAAATCTGAATAGTTGTGACCGTAAGGGAACCACAAAATACTCCAACACAAACACACGCAATAAGTGGAAGTTCACTGTTTCACCAACCGGTCAAACTCTTGTTTTATTCACCCCAATGCGTAGCTTAATTAGTCTGAGCATTGTGTTCCTCCCTCTTCACTCTATGCCTCACTAAATGCATGCAGCCCAATCTATATAACTGGGCACACATCTCTTCCCTTTGGGGCCTCAATGTAATTCTGTCTCGTCAAATGAGATTCATCTTGCCCCGAAGTGCCTGTATGCTGGGCAACAGAAACATATCGATACAATCACAGACACAGAATTATCAGTATGCAAATGAACACCCTGTGTTAGCAGTTTATTTGGTCATTTCTTTTATGTCCCTGTAAAACCAAGCCAACAGATTGTATTTTTGACGTTGTCAGAGTTTGAAAAGTGCTTGTCCTCGTTAACCGTGGTTGTCGTGGTAAACGGCTCTCCCGCCCGCTCTACTCGTTCTAGTTCTTTGTGAAGGCTTGGTTTGGTTGCAACTTGACCAAGACCAGTGGAACAACATCACAGGGCCATGTCACTTTGGCCCTGAAGGCCTGAATAGTTGACTGGAACAGGATATTGCCATGTGATGGGTCACCAGCAGCAGACTAATCATTAAACCACTGCCTGAAACCAACAACTTGTCGCTGTCCTATTGAGGGTCATGCTGAATTTTAGAGAGAGGCTCCCAGCCAATCTCTCAAGCCTGTACTACCAGTGCTGCAAGCCTGTTGAAGTGCAGTCCAAGCCTTGGGTCATATTAAGTACCTCGTCTATTTGTGTTCATCTATCACAATGCAATTAAGCATATACATGAACTGATGGTGTTGACTTTTGGGCTATGGCGGTTTGTCAGCTTTGAAGGCTGCTAATAAGAGACGTGGTTTTCTGCATCCAAGCTATCTGTGTTTCTACTCAGACACAGTCCGTGGCAGTGAAGATGAGAGGTACCAGGCACGTGCAGGACGTTAGATAAAAGGAAAGATATATGGATATGAGAGAGAGAGAGAGAGAGAGAGAGAGGAGAAGAGAGTTTGCCTTTAACTACGGGAGGAAGGAAGGGAGGGAGGCAAATTGTACATTTAAATGCAAAGTTCAATCTTGATGCCGCTTCAAAGCAATAATATGGGGATGATCCCTGCTCCACTAAATCTATTAACAAGACTTAAACTGGAAATTAGACATATAAACAGCTACATTAAGGAATAGGAATAGCATCAGATCAGGCTTTAACTCTTGCTCGTCACTCTTTTTTTTCTTTTTAGTATTTTTCATGCGGATTCTGTTAAATTGAAAATAGTTTATGTCATTGGGAGAGGAATAGAACGGAATGCATTTGAGTTATGAGACCTCCGTCACAGTTATATGCTAATTTGTTCCCTTTTTATTACTATAGACCTACTCTTCGTACAGTATGTCTTAATTTATCGTGATTCATTTCCACTTTATTTGTTTTGGACCACCGATATGTGATTAGTTGAAATTCCAAAAGTAGCGTAGCGTCCATGTGGCTTAGACACCCACTGGAAGCACAGGATTCACATGACTTTGATAGGATTACACAGATCAGTCTAGCTCGTTAACGACAACCCACTCCTGACATCCCATGCTATTTAGCGTATGTGTTTTTTTTTTTCTTGATCAATAATCAGTTTAAAGGTAGCGAGGCTTAAATCGAATCCCGTGACATCAGCCACGAGGCTGAAAAGCAGGCTTTATTTTTCAACAACAACTCGGTGTTTTGAACAGACACTTGTGGATGCCAGGAGTCATGTTGTAGGAATCATCGCTGGTTTAGGTCTCCAATGCGCTAGATTGTTTTAAAAATAGCTTTGGATAGTTGGAATGGAGGGAGGAGGAGGAGAAGGAGGAGGAAGAGGGGGGGGGGGGCTATCCAAGTAGATTCACATGGGAATCCATGACAAGACAGGGCAGAGCTCTGTGTATAGTGTTTGCAGTCACAGCTCTCTCTATCTTGAGCTAAACCTAATTATTCCATTATGTCGGATCCGAACCCGCGTGAAAGATGGAAGGGTGGCACGTGCTTGCAGTCTGTCAGTAGCAGCTAATTCGTTTACGTTCAAATCCCACCAGGTACTCTCCTCTTGGATAAGTCACCTTGTGTGCCCTTCCTATTGCCGAAGAGAGTGTGGACACTGGACTTCCCCTCTCCCGAAAACAAGGGAGCTAAATATCTGCAAATAACCATAAGCCGGTATCTTCCCGCGGTGCAGGGCATTGCCAAGGCGCTATGAACCTGGATAGGGCTCGTTTGCTCTCACTGTATCTCCCATAGCCACATGCTTAGTCGTGTAGACGCTTAGTCTCCTACCCGTTCTATCCCAAACACAGACTCCATTGTTTCTTGCTCATTTGCATTCTAATTACCTGGATTCTCCAGGCCGCTAAGCCACGGTCCAGAGTAAGTTTTGGGTCTCCATCTTGATTTAGATTTTTTATATCAGCCCTGAGGGTTCTTTTTGTTATTTCAAACCACTTATGAGATTTAGGCTGTAATGCAGTTCAGTCAGTTTAATATCATACATAGAGTGGGGTGGGTGGCTAAACGATCCAGAATAATAGGCTGGGAAAAATATTGGTGGCCTGCATGAAATTTGAATTCCGGTTCGTCTTTCAAAAGTTTAAGGTGCGTCTCTTCACCGCATTGTCACAGTAAGTCGATTAATGAATAAAACATCCGTTCAGAAATCTCAAAGGAGACAACAGGAAAAGTTCGAAATTAAATTACCCAAACGTTTACATGCCGTGTCACGCTAACCACCGCGCGGCCTGAGCTCATCCATAAGCAAGCGTGAGTGATTACAGTTTGACTCCAGCCTATCCTATTGTCCGACCAAAGTGGCTCCGGGGGCCCAAGGGGTAAAAGTCTTGGGGCCAATTTGAGGCCCAGCGTGCTGACTCTGCTATAATACCGAGGGTTGTTATGGTAGTTGTGCTTCATCTGGGACAGACAACCCTTCGAACGCGGGCGGGGGGGCGCCGGGCGCCCCGCCGCCCCCGCCCGCCACCGCGGGCACACGCACCCCCACAAACACCCCCCACCACACCCCCC
>JAVQJS010006965.1:0-14490 GCA_036024795.1 Galaxias rostratus | reverse complement strand
CAGTGGTTCTTAACCTTTTTGGAGGTACTGAACCCTGCAAGTTTCAAAATCGCATTCACCGAACCCCTCGCACCCTTCACCGAACCCTTCGTACAGAAAAAACTCACACACAGTGTGTGCATTTTGACATCCGCCAAACCCCTGAGACTGACTCACCGAACCCCTGGGGTTCGATCGAACCCAGGTTAAGAACCACTGCACTAGACATAGGAGTTGTGACATTTAACATGAGATGCCTAATCAGACTCATCAAGCTCCTGTCCTTCCTCTTTTCCGAGGCAGGTGTGAACGTCCTCTGTCACAATGTGGTGAATCCGAAGGGATTCAGATCCATCTCATTCCTGACAGTCACAGCCAGGCCGGCGGTAACTAACCCTCGTGTATAATTAGCCACAGAGCGCATTCATAAAGCCTTGGGGTCGAAAGTCACAGGAAACCATCTCTGTAAAGTCATCACTTGACCTCCGGACGGAGACAATGAGGGAGTTCGAGGAAGAAATAAAGGCTGGATGCCTGGGATCGCGCGCGACACTTAAGAGGGCATGCCGCTTCGCCGACCAGCGGTGAAAAAACAATCTCTGCCGGCAGTTATTCAACAGGGACAGAACCGTCCTTCAATCACCACTTAAACGAACGGTCACTTCTCCGGCTGACGGAAACACGGCTTTCCTCCCGTCCAGTCAATAAAGGGTAATGGACACATCGTTACGTCTGCGATGTTTTACCCTCCCCATAAATCAAGTACTCTGTGTGTGCTTGTGCGGCCCTGCCAACATGGTGCCCGAGCAAACACAGTTCGTCATAGTCTAAACCAACGGCGCTGCGGTTGCCACGCCGGACCGCAGCACAGTAAAGCCATGCGATAACAACAGAGCGAGCTTTGAAGTTAAGCAATAGTCCAGGACCACGCCGTTCCAATGATGGGCCTAACTTCTGCCACCAAAACCGCACAATCACACAACATAAAGAGGCTATATATAATAATACACATCACAGACCAACAAGCCACTCCCTTATAGTGGAGCACAACGGCTGAACATGTTGTCATGACACATATTTTCAGCGTTTTCACGCTCAATTTGCCTCGGGTCAGCATCGGCAGCCAAAACAAACACTGCCAAGAAATATCTGAGCCTTTGGTCTGAGAACAACGTGAGCCCTGGTTATCAGTCCTCCCCATACTACAAACAGCACACAAGCAGATCTAGTGTTCCAATAACTGGGGCAAGTTACTACTAGACTTATTTTTCTGAAACGCTGCCTCAGTGCCTTTCAGGAATACAGCCAAGAAAGTCCAAAGTGACATGTTTAACAAACCATTACCCAAGGAGTGACTTGGCTAAACGGTGTGGTCAATTATGCTGGTGGGGGATAGCTCAATGGATTAGGTTTGTGTCAAATGTGTCGTAAACTAGGCAGTGATATGGGCCCCCTTTGGTGGGAGTGCGTTCCCCATTAGCCTACAACGCAGTCCATTTTGGTGGCTGATCGAGCCCAAGTCTTTGTTTGATGTGTCTTACAAGGCTGTTGCTGCAGCCAGTGAGGCTTTGTGACTATCAACGAGCACTATATGGCTCGTTGACTGAGGCTGTCAGACTCAGACGTCCTCCTCTAGTCTACCCCCCCAGCTGACTCTCCTTATTGACACATACACGTAAAGACACACGCCGAATACACACTGCTGAACAAGGAAGTCCACTTCACATTCAGCCTCATTCAACCCAACAATTTCCGTCCCTTTTTTAAAACCTTTGCTTCTTTACACTGTCTTGCACATTCAGCTAGTGAAACTGTCAGTCTAATCTAATTTAGATCATACATGCTCTACAGTTCAAGCGTCCTCAAGGCCTTTTAAAGTTATGGGACAATCATATATATTGCGTAGAATTCGCACCTGTTCTCATCTTATTTAAAGCAACGCAAGCATGGTACAAGCATGGTCATGAAAAGCGAGCCGCCAGTGATTAAAACAGCATCCGCACAGCATTGTAACAGCCTGTCCGAAATGTACTGAAGAGAGAACCGGCATTGCCTGGCTTTTCTCCGTATTTCTGTTGTTGCATGCCTTGACACACCCTGACAACAGCATGTGATTCGTTTCCCCGTCTCGGACCGCTGCCATGAAGTTTACCTAACACCGAGGGAAGAGGCCATGAGAGGGGAGAACCGGAAAAGGGAACATTCTACCATGCTGCAGCGGTAATAAAGACAGAAAAGGAGAGCTGCTGTATACATTTGTCTCATTGCGCCAGAGGGGTGTGCCTCGAATACCGAGCGCCCTCGGCTTCCTGCTCCATTCCTCTACAGCTCAGGCTAGTGCGGCAGATCTCTGGCCTTCGCACCTGGCCTGGGGTGGGGACTGGCCTGGGGTGGAGACTGGCCTCCACTTCCTGGCCTAGGAGGCGTGGCTACCAGACACCTGGAACTTTCTCAACAGCCTATCTTCTGGATGTTGTTGCTCAATCGTTCTTGTGTGAACAGTGGCATAACTTCTTTTTGGCCAGTTCCTGGCTGATATAGACACATCGAATAGAATTTTTGAGGTGGATACTTTTTGTTGCACTTTGTGACGTCATTCACAAAAAAACAAACAGGCTCCTGTGCAAGCATTGCATTCACAATGTCTTTAGCAACAACAAAAAACAGCCCCCTTTGTCTGGGTGAAGAGGCTGTAACAGACAATAGGGATGAATTTGATTCATACTGGGAGGGGCTCCGAAGAGAACAGTGTCCAGGGACTTGAGCTGCAACTTCTGGATGTGGCTTCGGTCCAGCATCTTCAAAACAGCCAGCGTTAAGGTGGCGTTCTTCACGGCCAGCCTGAGAGAGAGGGCAAACAGAGGTGAGAAAGCCGCTGTGGTCACAGAAGCACGAATGAAGTGCCGTGGAGTGAGAGGGTGGTGTGGAAGCTCCGTGGGCTTTTGACCGATGCGGTCCCTTACCTAGGCATGACACTGCCGTTGAACTGCATCTTGCGGAAGGCCTCCGCGTACTGCGGCAGCTCCACGCAGTTAATGAGCCACTCCACCACCTCCTCCACCGTCCAGTTGTACACTGTACAAAAGTAAAAAATCAAACAAAAAATAAACACACGCTACAACACTCACACGCTGGGATTCCAGGAAACTGATACGCGAGGACTTTGCGCCCGCCAGGAAGACTAGCGCACGCCGTCTCACGTAGCAGACATCTGTGATTCTACTCGATGTTTATAGAGTATCCTAAATCACTCAGGTGGTATCTGCTATCATAACAAAATTTTAAACGTACACCCGCTGGCACGGTGTCAAGGAAAGCACTGTCAGGGAGATCCGTTATGAAACGCTGCTGGCGAAGAGTCAACCGTGTGGGTTGCCAGTGTCAATGCACTGCACCGAGGAGGCCTGAGCGAAGAACCCGGATACCAGCTCAGGAGCTCCTTGGAGCGCTGGCAAGAAGCTGCAATGCAGGTCCACTCTGACAGAGCCACAGGCACAGCCAGAGAGAGCCGAGTGAGAGGGGGGGGGGGGGTATGCTGCGAGGGCTAGACAATACTCTTATCTTTGACAAGAGGTTAGAGACCAGTTGGACACAGATAGGGAAAAGAGGGTGAAGAGAAGGGTGGAGATTGATGGAGAGCATGTGTGTGTATGTGTGTGTGTGTGTGTGTCCTGTTGACAGTTCCACTGATGTCCCCTTTGCCAGAAGGCTTGAACTGCTAAGAGGTTTGCACTTTGCTTGACAATGTTGAAATACCAGCTGATAAATTCGGACTGCTTTGCTTAATCGCTTAATGGCTGCATGGGTCAAGAGAGCCAAACCTCTAACAAACAATCTTCTAACAAACATTCAGGCATGGGAATAATTCTTCAAAATAATGGATACATATGTTGATGATAAATATGACTGAAAGCCAGCAATAAGTTGTGGCGGGAGATTCAACAAGCAAAGTGGACGAAGCACATACTGGCCAAGATTCTACGTCTGAATCTCTGAACTCTATGAACTCTACACTATGCAAAAAGGACTAGGACTAGGCTTAATCCCTGTACAGCAAACCGGGCCATAGAGATAAGATCAGGGTATACTACCTTTAGAGCCCTTCCATGTGTTCCACAGGTCCTCCACACTGATAAACTGGTCGTCCCCATGGAAGGTGTTGTGCTTGGCCTTTGGGTCGTGGTAGTTTAGGTCCTCCCTCAAGAACTATAAAGGCAAAGGGATGGATTTAGTCGCAAACAATAAGGACGTTTCTAAATAAGTCACAAAAAGATTATGTCACGAGCAGCAGTACAAACAAAACATGCAAGAGGAGAAAGGATTGCCATTTTCATTGTAGCTATTAAACAGTACAAGGCCGATAATGGACACTTAAGACTAACTCCATGCCTCTACACCAGATTAAAGTGTATCGTAACAAATGTCCACTTCCCAAAAGATATCATGGTTAACTGGTGGTATCAGACAGGCCTATCAGACGTTCGGCATGGAGCTAGTGCATTCGAACACTTCCATCCTGGGGTACCACAGTCCTCAATGTGTTAGGAGCATGAGTAGCACGTGCCCAGGCCTGGCTGTCTCTGGCTTCTCATCCTGTACACTAGCTCAGCCCCCGTGCTGCTCTGACATAGAGGAAAGGAAAGCTTGGCTGCGATACGACATCCGCCCACACAAACAACGGGTAATGCGATACTGGTCAGAGGACGGTTACTATCCATGTGGTAGCCTTTTCCTTCCAGAAGATGGTGTAGGGCCTCCTTCAAAGTCACAGGGGGGGTGGGGGGGGCGGGTGAAGGAGCTGCTGGCTCGTACCAAACTCGTCTCCAAATATGAAGCGAATGGCCCTTAGGTCAACAGGAACGAACTATGCACTAATCCTTAAACTGTTGGTGCACTAGTGACTGGTGCATGTAGGCTGTGTCATGGGGATAACCGCAGCCCTGCACTTACATAGGAGACATTAGGTCAAGAAGCAGTCTGGTGTGGGCAAAGGCCTTAAAAACACTCGTCACCTTTTTTTCCAATAACAAGGTCGTCAACTGCTGGGCTGTCCTTAACTAATTTTATTATCTACATGACGCGCTGGAATTGAACCCCTCACAGATCACAGGTCTGATATGTCTAGTCTCCTTAGTGCACGAGCATGTGTACATATTTTCAATGTCAGGACAGGACCTGCACCTGCTACTTCAAGAAGGATCAGGGCTCTTATGATCTGGCTAGTGCTTACCCCGTCTGTTTCAGACACATCTACATCGCCGTTTGCATCGTCGTCCATCTGCTTGTGGATACTGCGGATAGCTTCAAAGCTAAGCATGGCATTTTCGTCCTGGCACAGTGGCTCATCGAAGCGACAAAGTTCTGGTGGAGACAACAGAAGTGTTCAAGAAAGTGTGTGTTTACAATGGCTCTTTCACAGTGCCTAGCTTTCATGCTTTTTTGGAGATATAGAAAGTGATGTGAAACAGAGAGGAAAGACTCAGGTCAGTTAAAGCATACCATTCGAATCCACAGGAAATGAGTATCCTTAAGCCTGCGCCAACAACAAACCTACTATTTTGCTGTAGTGAACAATACAGTAAACTCAAAAGTTTCAGAATGGTTTTCATTTGGAAAACTTACTTTGAGTTTCACATAATATTATGGATGAGGCACATTTTTGGCAACCGTGGCAAGCATAATCCTGTGACATGTGGGTCTTGGCTACCTTTTATCCACAAGAATCCAATTATGCAAGCTTCAATTATTTAAGGCCTGCATTTTCTTTTTCATCACATGCTAAGATTATATCATGGTCTAGTCAAGACTCATTATTATAAAACAGGCAATGTGGAATGTATGCGGTTGTCTCTGCTGAGAGAGAACTGCTCTGCCCAGACCACAGATAAGGCTGCATCTCTTCCTCTGAGGAAACGCATGCGGGAGACATGCTGGAGTGTGTTTCTAGACTGAAAATGAGAAGAGACCGCTTCTCTTTCAGTCACATAAATCTACAATCCATTGACATAAAGATACACTTCCTTAATGAGTAAGACACCGGATTACAACTACGGTACATAGTTTGGATATACGTTTTGAGAGAAAAAAATGATCGTAGTCTGAGATATTCCTTACAACCCCCCTCCAAAAAAGCAAGGCATATTGTCATGTGTAAACCCACACGACCTAGACAGTCATCATGAAGTAGAAAACTTGCTGACTTCCTTTATATTATTTTCAAATGTGCCACTGCACTGCAGCAAAAAAAGTAGGGAGGAGCATGTCTGATCAGTGGGATTAAATAGGATACAAATTACATTAATGCTCCTGACAAAATGACACACGTTCCAAACACGTTTTAAGGGAAGTTATTTTACATATACCTAGGTATAAATTATTTATGCCTGGCTTAATACGGTAATGCCACATCTAGGTTTATAGGCTAATGGAAGTTGGCTAGTAATCAGAAAGGGGGGGGGGGGATTAAATATTTACTATTTACAGTAGTTAAAAGGTTAATCTAAGACTCTTATGGTTGAGCATTCAAGGGGATCCACAATCCATAGAACGGGACACTTGTGACTTTAATGAAGAACTTTGCTAAGCTACGCCAAACACCTGCTGTTTCCTTGTGCCTAACGCCACCTCTTTACTTTCATTTGATTTGCATATTTCCTTAGCCCCTATATAGTCATACTTAATTTGCCTACTAGCTGTAGTAAGAGCTAAAAGTTATGATCTCTCTGTGTCTTCTAGTGAACACCAGACACATGTATCACATAATTGCCTGTACACTTATAAAATATGTATAAAAACATTATTCCGGATGTCGAGAGATGTCTATTTCTAAGGTGATTCAACAATTTCCAATAGTTAAAATCTGTGTCAAGATGAGTTTTGATCTTTAAATGCAAATATATCGATTGCATGGCAACAAGGAATCTTGATAATCATATAAAGGGATTATTCTAAGCTTAGAAATATTTAGCACCCTTATATGAAATGCTTGCTCTAAGATAAAATAAAATATCACCAACACACAGGATACATTTGAGAAATAGCCCGATTCAAGGTCCATGTATATGGATATAGTCATCAAAGTAGGGCTAAGTTTAAGCGTCTAGCGTCAACATAGGGCTCCAAGCAGCGTTTGTCATGCTATGCACTGTCTTCCTTGACAAAATGCAAGGCAGCACATGTGACAACACTCATGCCACAACTTCAATGTTATCATAGACACATCAAGATGCTATTAAAAAGCCATGAATATCTGAAATGTATTATATATTAAAGAAAAGTATTTCTTACTTTTGTAATTTGTAAAGTATTAAGTTACTCAATTGAAACTGAACCTACTCCTGATCTGTTCAATTTCTGTTCAATACCGTACAAGCAGTACGTACATCCACCGCCATGATGTGTTTGTCTCTTATTTGACTGGGTGCCATGATATGGCAAAGCCCAGGGCTTATTGGAGAATGCATAGCCAACCCTGACTATTCTAAGCAGGGCTACATTTAGAGCTACCACAGTTCTAATTTCAGATAGCCATGGCACATGGATTGTGGCGCAAAAGTCCAGAAAAACATAGCCATTAATTTATGTGTGTGAATGTGATTCCATGATTGGAAAATGCTACAACATTCAGGTAACACTTAATAGAAACGCCATGATAACTTACCCGAAAGCCCATTATCTGCAGCATGTTGATGGTCCAAGTTGGCTTGACTTGGCTTCTGTGACCAACTTTCCCCAAATAAGAATAGGCATACAATCCACAAGGTGACCAATTTGCTGAAATCCATAACGGGCGTTTACTTAACAAAATCAAAGGGAGAGAGAGAGAGAGAATTATCATTATTAAAATCCTAAAGTAAATGTAGTCAAACTGTTGACCGATTTTGTTTGATTATTATCCTCGTTTGAACTACCCAGAGAACTGGCAGCATGTCCTTCTCTGCCACGATACAATAGAATACTGAAGTACTACTGTTTTAAATATATATACACGATTCTATAAAATAAATACCTAGAATAAAAGAACGAAACTGCCACCAGTTTTTTGAGCTAGCCTACTAGTACTACTCGTACCACTAACTGAAAACCTTAATGGCATCACTGCCAGCAGTGGTCTGGACCCCAAGTCAGTCATTCAATGCGAGAACCCAAAAAGATTGTTCGCTCCACTTGTTTAATTATAACATAATGTTACATTTACACTTTTCCGATGCCTTTCCAAATCTTTGTTCAAAACATTGCTTGCCCAACAAAGCTAAGACGACAGTTGCACATTCATATTGCCCCACAACATAAAATAACAACGTATGTGCTACTTTCTTTATCTCACCTAGCTAGCTTTGCTAAAGTCAAATTTGTCAGATCGTTGAAGAGCACACGACGTGGCAACGCTGACAACTAGAAGCAGGCATGAATTAAATAATGTCCGACAATGTCAGTCTTGCTTTGTTGGCAAGTAACTAAAGTTCGGCGTTGGCTAACGTCATAACAGCAAACCGCGCTTAGTCTGGCTAACATAATCTAATGTAAAACTGCTTGAATGTATAGCTAACAAGAATTGGGTACCGTTATTTGGTAAGAAACTTCTAGTAGAAAATGTATAGTTAAATTAACTTAACGTTACCTGTCATAAATCTGGAGAAAATAAAGCACTATTCAGCTGCTTTGTACATTGCAGCAGATGCCTGGTCCCCACAGGAGAGCACAACAATGTGGACACCGCCAAGAACACTGCAGAGCTTTTACATCTGTGTTGTTTCTACTGACTCGCCGTTGTAATACTGCCTCCTAAATGTGTGGCTGACTTTGGTCCTTACAAGAAAATGGAGGATGTTGCGTTGTATGGCATCTGATCCGAAATAAACTCAACACTGCTCTAGTATGCCATCATGCGGATTTCGAACAATGTAGCAATTGTGGTGCGTTATGTTGGTCGCTGATCAGCTGACAGATTCCAGTCGAACAGTTGCTTATACATCCGCTATTATTAGCTGTTAATTTAACAACTACAGTTTGATCTAACTCAGATTATTAGCATATTAGCATATCATAATAAAACAAATCCCTCTCCTTCTCCTTACTTTTGTTGTGGGTGCCAAACAAAACCTGCACCCTGCCAATGCTCTGAGGACGATGAAGGAGAAGCGTATCATTGGCCAGCATCAGGGACTCCAACTACCTAAAATAACCAACTTGCTAAAGTGCTTTGTTCTCGATCAAGAATTACTCAAATAAGTCAATTGCTCTGCTGCCTGGCAAATTGAAATATATCACCTATGTTTGCTTGGAAATTAATATGTCCAACACAGCTCTGGTAGAAATGTTGGTGTATTTGTCATGTCAAAAAACCCTTCACTTTAGTCTTCAGATGCTGTATTGTTCACAAACACATTGCATATTAGTCTTCAAATAATTCAGATACATCCATTAATCTTTCTCTTCAGCACTAATAACAAAACCATGTGGTCACTTTCAAAACACTTTTTTCCTCTGCTTCACAATAGACATAAAACTGACATAATTGGTTAACTGCACAAAAATCCAAATTACACAACAAAACCTAAAAGTATCACCATTTCAAAATACATGTTCATATTCAAGTCACTCATGACATAAACAGCTTTTTTATTATTATTATTTCATACAATAATATTAACTATTAACCAATACAACATCTCAGAATGAAAAGTATCTGTTCCATTGCTCCTGAAGCACAGCTTTATAGAACGCGAAAAACAATATTTAGTTTTTAGTCATGAAATTTCCAGGCTAAAGAGATCCATTACCACCATTTACTGTGGAACATGAACCATGTTATCAATAGATGTATCACTTAATCACCACATTTTGTCACCCACTGTTTGTATAGTGCAGTAAACCCATCACAGATACAGTTTTCAGGTTTGACAGAATGCTATGGAGCCGTTGCCATTGCTTCAGCGATACTATTTTAGCAACTCTTTAGCTAAGTATTAGTATGAAAAGATTAGTATTCCTATACAACAGTATAGCAACAGTATGGAACAGGCAAACTATACAGGTCACAATAGAGGTGGTGCAGTGAGACGAGGAGGGGGAGAGGTCATGGGGGTGAAAGAGTGAGACCAAGTTTTGTATTTCAAGAGAAAAATTTAGTTTAACTGTAGTTGTAGTATTATTTCTTTTGGCCAACGTATGTAATATCATTTAATACAGTAGATGCATTTTGTTCAATTATTTCTCCAAAATGGATAATGATTCAATACTAATGAAGGTAATAGTACTTCCAACAATGGAAAGAATAGAAAAGTATTACTATTCTATCACTATGGAAAAATATTACTATTCGTAGATCCTGTGAGAAACTGCTTAAATTCTGCACTGTGCTATCTGAAAAAAAGATCAGCTAGATATTAAGTAATGACTAAAATTGTATCCATGTCTGAAAATGAAGAATTATGAAGAATTATGTGAATAACTGTATCTCTTCCTACACAAATAGTACATTAGTTTATGAGCTATGGAAATTATTGTAGAACTAAGTCCATATGTTCTAGATTGATTGGATGGAACTCAACTGTAACACACCATAAAAATTATGATGTACAAAAAACTGTTGCTATTGTTTCCAGTATGTCAACTTCATGGAAAAATATGGAACAAGCCCCCTTCCGAACCCTCTCTTGCCTGAACAGGGTCATGGCCATGTCCCTCCCGAGAGTGGTGGGTTGTTGCACACCTGGCACTTGCTCCTCGGTTTCCCAGTCAGAAGTCCTTATCTTCTGATGGTGAAATAACCATGACTTCTCTGCTCTTAAAGTCCCACAGAGCTGTTAGGTGGAAGGCCATGTTGGAGAACACCACCGAGTACTCAAAGAGGGCAAAAAATGTGTAGCCTGCAGAAGTTTGTCGAGGAGAAGAGCAATGAATCTGCATCTACACGTGATGTCTGAAACTGATCTGTTTACTGTGTTGAAATGAACGCAGTTATACTCACTTCCTGCTTCGCAATACATGTTGTGCTTCCAGTAAAAGTAAGCAGCAAAGACGCAAAAGGATATGTTGAAGAGTAGGAAATTAACTTTCCATCTGTAAGATTTACGGTCCTGGGAAAACGATGATTAGTTAGTACTGTAGTGTCAACAATAGTGTCCAGTAAATATGACTAACTGCAATGTGCATTATAATACTTGGTTATCATGTTGAGAACAAAATAAATGCTGAAGGGAGACAATAGTTATTGTGGAAAAGAGGGAGGTATGCTTGAAGCATGAGTAGAGAATTAAGAATGAGAATGGCTGATGCCATTGATAAAGTATGTAATGATGGGAGAACTACACATCATCAGCGGCCAGTTCTTTTACAAAGTTGGATTTCATAATTGCTCAAAAGTCAAAATTAATACAAAAGTTGTGAAACTCATTCTAAACCATTTGACTTAAGGTCTCTTACATAATGGCAAGAATGCTTTTTTTCTGTTCTCCTGACAATGGACTAGAAAGAACATGCAGGAATAAATGTGATCAAATAAAAAGCTTACCTCAGGACTTAGAGAATACGTCTTTAAAGCGTGCCACAATCGACAGGTTATCAACATATGGATTAAAGAACTGGCAATAAACAGGACAAAACCCTCCTTATGCACAACTATGAGGGAGGAAGGATGAAAGGAAGGGAGGGAGTAAGGGAGGAAGGAAAAGGAAGAAAGATCAAAGAAAGATTTGTAAAATATTAGCAACAGTTATTTAGATGTATTGTTGACAAACAATATGAGTAAATTTCAGGTTACTTACAGTATGTCTCATTTGATGACACATAAGTGAGAAGCAAAAGACCAAAATCCTCAGCGACAGCAAAGAAAAAGTTTAGACAGCTGAGTAGCCCCTCTGGGAATCTAGGGGCAAATCGCCCCTTATAAAGGTTAAAGTAAGCAACAGCCACCAACAATCTAGGTGCAGAATGCAATCCGATGCAGAATCGCCAAATATGGCATTCTGGGCTCAAGCTAATTGAGGCACTGATAGATGGCAGGTAATTGGGTACCTGAAACAAACCATTGAAAAGTAATTTATTAATTTCAGTAACGTATGTAGCCAACATGAAATTGCCTGAGACATTACTAACAATACAAAGATCAAGTTACCTGACAATGTGTAGCGGTGGACTCCTCAAAATGGAAAACTGAAGAGATGAATATGCATGCTATTAGGCCAAGCAGGGGCAGGCAGACAGTGCCCACCACACAGGTAGTAAATGATAATCTGATGAGAGGCTTCTCATGCCCCAGGCTGTTAGGACCCTGAAGCATCCTATGCTTGGATATTGAACTATAATTACAACATCATTTACTTACATTAATCGTAAGTACATACACAATGTGTGTAAAATAATAAAATCACTAATCTTAACGGCCAAAATTGACCCTCTTTGGTACTTCAAGGAAAAAAACGTTGGATATGTTTGATAAATCGACCGCCGAACGGGAAATGTCCGTGGTTTTCATTTCAGCAATCTGGACACCTTATGCCATGCCCAAACAAGTGCGGCATTAGCTTCCAGGAAACCAAGTCTGTAGTTAAGGTATTGAGCCGTGCGATGTATTATTTTGACAAAACATCCCTACCTTGGATGCCTAGCCTAGCCGCTACCCGGAAGTGAAAATAAATAGATCGAGACAAACATTGGGTTAATGTAGATAATATAAGACGTCTTGTTGCCAATCAAAAGCGATGACAGATTAGGAACAAAATGTGCACAGTACAGTTGAAAAATCTGAAAAACTGACAAGCAACCTTACATATAAACGCAAAGCCGAATTCATTGTGGGTGCTCTCCTTGGTCCTGAACACGTGTGTGCTTCTGCCCTTAAATTCACATTGTCTTAAACGCCCACAGACAACTTGTTCTTCGACCAAGCAAAAAATTGTTATATAATATGTATTATGTATATATTTCCTATAAACTCATCTCCATCATTTTCACTTGTTTAGGCTTTAGGCTTAACTCACTAATCTCTACACTGCTTCCTCTGTCAGAGCACCCGGCTGTACAGTTATTTGCTTGTATATTTGCTTATATTACATTGCTGTTTGGTGGCACCTGGCAGAATCTGAATTTGTCGTAAGAGATTTGAACAACATAAAAAAAATGTTTTAAACCAGTTCTAAATTATGTTGATATAGATAACCTGTTTCAGCAAGATGAAACTATGTGGGAGCATCTTCTTATTTCGAGTACTTTTTTGTGTCAACATTGTTTCAGGTAAGTGATTAATTTGTTTTTCTATTATTCACATAATGGATAATAGTACATCAATTTAAGTAAAATCAAAGGTTTTTGAGTAGGTTATTTGTGCATATATACTTAAGAGAATTGCATCTATAGTTGTTTGGATTTTTTCACTGTAACATTGTATAGATAATTTAGTGTTAACCTTAGGAGCTCTCTCTTGTTTATGTTTGGATCCTTTACTAGGCTAGCATAGGTTTGGTATTTCAGCCCATTATCTCTGGTTGATTATAATACCATTGACCTATTTTGGACAAAATGGTTTGTGACATACGATAACATACCTTCTCCCACAATATGAGACAATTTCTGTGTTCTTCATTGTGACACAGTATATTTCAGTAGTACCCAAAGGTGTTTTGGTTAACACATCAAAGTCGTGATCAACACAAGTACCTATATGTGTCTACGTACCTCAAAGGCAGTTTTTTAATCTCTTTCTATAGCTCTTACACGGGTAATCTACTCTGAAATCCTCTCAGACCGTTGTTTCTTCTCTATCTGCCATCTGTTTGCATCCGTCATACTTTTCTACTTTTATGTATTTTTTTATGCAACATGACATATTTTGCATTAAAATAGGCGTTTTCATTTTTATGAGACAGAATGTGAATGTTAACCCTCCTGTTCTCTTCAAATTTACCAAGATTGTTCGTCCGTGGGGTCATTTTGACCCAAGTAATGAAAGACTTCAGAGAATTACTGTAATTTAAATAGTTGACCAAGTTTATGGGTCAGATATACTTTGTCTTTTTGTGTACTACATTAATCTACCTTCAAAGTAAATTTGATAAGATTAAATTAAGCATCACTCCCCTGCAGCCCCATTATATGAATTATGTGTTTTCCTTCTCAATGTTGTTTGAACTATAAGGAGTTCTCATTATACTGAGTGCATGGTTAAGTAAGGTTGGGACCCTATAGCATGAGGAATAATTTTGAAAATTGCAAAATAGTTTTTGATGGTGACTCAAATATTATGTACAATCAGGATAACAAATCTGCCTAAATTCAAAATGTTTCGTTGTTCATACAGCTAAAACAGCATGGGGTCAAATTGACCCTGTAGAACACCAATGCGTATAACATGTGTGCAGTATATTTAAAACATGTTATCATATCAGTTTGATGTTCAACCATTGTCTCTATTATATTTGGAATTATTATATTATATTATATTATATTATGTATCATATTATATTATATTACATGAAATATGAAGCAAAACTAATTGTTCCAATCATTTCT
>JAVQJS010006954.1:0-10871 GCA_036024795.1 Galaxias rostratus | reverse complement strand
AGGAAACCCACGCTAACACGGGGAGAACATGCAAACTCCACACAGAAAGGCCCTCAGGTGGGATTCGAACTCAGGACCTTCTTACTGTGAGGCAACAGTGCTAACCACTGCGCCACCGGAGACATACATACTTATATATATATATATATACACTCACACGGTATGTCTCCATATCTGCGTCACAGCATGTCATGCCACTTCATGGATTCAGTATAGACTGCTGAATGGAATAAATATATGTGCATAAAGCATTCAACATTTTTACATGTGGATATATTGGTTCTGTGTCAACAAGACTGAGCAAAAAAGAGAGAAGGGAAGACAGACCCAGCAGCATCCCCTTCTCTCCTGTTCAGGGGCAGCACACACATCAAGCCAGCTAGGCATTTGTTACCGACTGGCAGCAGAGTGAGCATCTATCCAACTGGAAAATTACAGTGGCGAGTGATTGAAACGGGACACGCTCTACTCACTGGCTCTGGGATTCCGGGCCATTCGTGGGTCTGTTTCTGTGGAGGAAAGGGAGGTAGGAAGAGGAGGGAGGGGATCGAAGAGGGAAACAGAGGGCAGGTAAGAAATAGCCAAATAAACTGAAAGAGGCTAATCGAATGTGATGCATGGGCCTCAAATGTTTGGGGTAGTGCTTTTTCGGTTCCATTCCCTGGATGTAAGGGGGAGCCGCTTACAGAGGAGCAGACTACATTTTGTCCAACTAAATCATTGACACAAGTCACTTTCAAATAGCTCAAGACTACAGCCAACGGATCAGCTCTTGACTGGTTGCCTGGGACGTGGACAAACACAACGTGAATGTGGGAAAGACTGAAGTACAAGAGATGTTTTGTGCAACATGCTGTAGGGCAGGCTTGGAGGCCAGCTAACGTCATTAGAGAACCCAAACCACATAAAATGTCCAATCTCACAGGCGGCCCAGGCAGAGAAGCCTGCCTTATTTCTCCCTCATCTTATTAGTGCATGTCAAAGACACAGCTCCTGCCAGACCCCTACTTGACATGAAGCAGAGTACAAATGCTAATGGGAGATTACCTTAATCAGAGGATTACTTACATCGCTCTTCACCTTTGCCTACCAGTAAACGACCACCTCCTTTCCCCTTTAGTTGAAACCCTTGGTCCCAGTGCTTGTACTGACCTGAGGCAGTGACTTTAATGACCTTGATCTCCTGTTGGCTTCGCGGGCCTGTCTCTCGTATCTTGTTCCACAGCACCTTCAATACGCGCTCCTCACTGAACTCTGGCAAGATGACGAGGTCGACGGTGGGAATGTCAAACTGGGTCCAGTAGAAGGCAGAGACACCCTCACTAGAGAATAGCAGGAAAGAGAAGAAGGGCAGACAAATCTGTGCCCTGGTTTTCTACGTTCTTTTGTTTTTTGGGGGGGTAATATGTAGAAACAAGCTTTTACCAAATGTACCATGTACTATTTGTCAAACACCACACATAAGAGACATGTGCTTCTACTATACCTGAATGCAGTGACTATAGATTTGGTGTAGTACTGGGAGAAGAAATCATCTTTCTTGTATATGGTGTCCAGCTGTATATATATATATACAACAATTAAAAAAGAAACTGTAACTATGAGATGAACAGAAAAGATTACATATAAAAAAAAGAGTAAAGTCTTTAAAGTCTTGCAGGTACACATTAACTTCACCTAGCCAATAAAAGTAATTTGTTGCTACTGTTTATACTGCCCGTCAGACATACTGTAGTCTGCTGGCTTGAGATGAGGTAATTAATTAGTTACCAGTCAGAACAGCATTGACGTTGCAATAAAAAATTCTGAAACTGACTATTAAATAGCGATAGAACAATAGGCCTTATTCTAAAGAAAGTTGAGTAGGAATTTCCTGCGGTTAAAAAAAAAGTCAAAAGATGAAAGTGGAAACGGAACTCTGAGTTCTGGAAAATAAAAATCCCGCTGTACAGAGAAGATTAACATATGCACTGATTTCCAAATTACTCATTTACAAAACACATTAAAAAAAAAAAATACAAAAACTCACTGGTTTTTCGCAAGTCTATGAAAACAACATCATGTAGAGACCGCTATTAACTGTGAGGTGATCTTAACTATGTGTTTAAGGAAAGTGGGTCTTTTCTAATATTCCAGTCATACCAACTCAATGTTCTCTGCACAACTTACACTTTAAATGTTTGTACCAAAGTATACTACTGACAGAGTTCTAAGCTAACCAGCCAGTCTGACACAAACAGATTCCAAAGGCAGAGACAACCACGAATAATGATTTTATTCATCATAGAAAAAACAAAGCACTAATAAGTAAACATAAAGGTATCTGTGTGATGAACCATCGAAAATGCAATGTGATATTCATTTTATTTTTTTCTAACACTATAATGGACTAAATACATACTTACAATGCCCTCAAGATCATCAGCTAGGTCATTGAACTGCTGGCTCTCAGTGTTTTCCCATCTCTCGTCATACTGCAAATTCGCCAGCTTCATGTGGCCAGTGTACAACCGCTGAGCAGGCATATACTTCTCACTAAGAGTGGACTGAGGTTCATCCTCCTTGACTGTGAATGTAGAGGGAAAACATTTGAGCAACATCAAGGCATTTGTTACAAGAGATAAAAGTACTTCAAGCACGCCAACATGTGCTCTTAGTATCTCAGAAAATTAACAATTGAACCTCATCAAGCTTTTTTATGAAATGGTTTACTATTTTCAGAAGCCTTCTGATCCTACTCGAAAAAAACATTTGACAGGGTGGCAGCACAGTCACGTCTGTAGAACTTAATTTTACTGCATTATTAATGTCAGAACAAAATAAAAAATTGCATAACCTTAAGCTTTTTATATGAAAAAAGCTGCCTTCAAAGTAAACAGTAAATGTTTCACTTAGCAGCGTCTGATGGCTTGGCTTTCCTGGCAGCAATCGTTGGCACGATGACTAAATAGACCATCCCAAAGGATTGAACATACTCCAAAGGAGATAAATAAACAAAACACATTCATTCTTATTCAGCAAAATGAATCTCCAGCGAAAATGGTCTGGAGAACGTCCAAGCCTGCATGAGGCAATCTTTTTTTGTGTTTTATATAAACCACAAGAGAACGTTAATTTGGCTACAAGAAGGATTTTGTATGCTCAATTGGCCACTGGGACCCCGAGCCTAGCAAAAGGCTGCAATACATTATTCATTAGGGACAGGGATCTTTTACAACAGTACTCACAAACAAACATCCATATCAGGAAGCCGGCTACGGCGGCCAAAACTAGAACAGCCACGATGACTCCCACTGCAATTCCGGTTTTCCTCTTTGATGGCATCTTTTCCTCATTTGTTATGAAGGTGACCTGCTCGTGCCTCCCGTTACGGCCCTGGTAACGGAGAAAATTACGATGAGGAGAGACAGAGAGTTAATAAGTCCATCCATTTTGCAAGACACTCGGTTATTGCGGTTGACAGGGAGGGAATAGTTGTTTAATTATTTTTAGAATGTGGCCTTGCAAAAGAAGACCGCTACAGGTGCGAGGACCGATGGGGGCCTTATGAAACTTGGGGGTCTGGAGACAACTTGTTAAAATTAACTGTGAAACAAAAAGTACAATATTCTAAATCCCAGAATAACTGCAAGCAGGCAGCTCCATTTTAGAACATGTGCAGGTCCCCGCTGAATTGTGAGCAGATGAAACAACAGTAAGAAACCATTAGGGTGGTACAGAACAATAAATACAAAATATCAATAGGCATGTAATGGGACCAGACTGAGTAATTGTTCAAGTCATTGCAAAACGTCCTTGGGCTGTGTCCATTGCAGGAATCCAGCAACAATTCAACATGACCATTAATGGCATCATATTTAGGGGGTGTTTTGGTTCAGCACAGAGAAGATGTGCCTGCTCTTAACTTACTAAAACTACTGTGGGGAAGGAGGAGGAAAGCAAACAATAGCTTGGTTTGATCTTAAGAAGAGCAGAGGATATAAAATCTAACCCTACCGTATGAATAACAAATATACAAGACCTATGCCCTAGATTGTTCCAAACACTACATTAACTTATGTTATCAGGAACAATTTCCAAGAAAACTAAATCAACAGCATCTTGTAAGTACTTTGAGTGTTGCCTGGACTGGCAAAACCTGTTTTGTTTCAAGAGTGTAGTTCATACACAGTAAAATAGTGCATAAATACTCTTCTGGTGAATGAGCTCAGGGATGCCTTGGGCAGACAGTCACTGCTGCAGATCTATAGGAAGAGCTTTGAGACCTGTGTGAGTTCAGGTTTTTCCTCCAGCAGGCGGACTTGGGAGAACGATTAAAGGGCAGTTGTTAATCACTGCGCTCAATTGCCTGTGTACATGTGGCCCATGAGAAGAGCAGCCCCACTATCATTAGGAATGGGGAATCACTTTGGTATTAAATCAATTTGTCAGGCGTGCAGCCCCTTAAGATGGGGCCTGAATTACATGAGTCCGGATGATAACTCATCGTAATTAAGGCCTATTCTTACCCTGTTCTAGCTCCTACACATGCTTCCTAATTGGAATCTTGAACAGTAATCATGGGCCAGAATTAAGGGAATCATTATGGACGGGGCCAGACAGATCTGCAGGGTCTCTGTCTATCAGTCATTCAAATCACAGTCAAATAGAACCATTACATTCTCTTTGTCATATTCTTAATCTGCTCACAGTGATATAAATATGCTTCTGTTCTATCCATTTTTTAAAGTGCAGGGCATGTTTAAAAAAATGGCAACCCAGCGGTGTGCTTTAATTGAAAAGGAAATGGTGTGAAACGCAGTGCAAAACGCAACACAATAAATACAGTGTGAAATGTCTATAGATTGAGGAAAAACGACTTTCCTGCAATCAAAACTGTGACTGTTGCAAAAGCACATCGTGTCGATAGGGAAAAAACTGTAAGCGAAGTGTACAAATAGGGGTGTGACTTTTGCAAGTTGGAGAAAAAAGATGGCGCCATGCTACTTTGCATGGACTATCCAGTTCAGCAAGTAGTTCGGAAACTGAAATCTAAAGAATGGCTAACGGCAGTAAACCATTAATCACTAAACTGCCATTAATAACCACAAAACATGTATGCTAATTGATCAATAATTGTAAAAGCAACTTTTAACACTGATGACAAAAGCGCTATAACTGTATTATCATAATTATGATCATTTGTGCAGTCTATATTCCGGCTATATACATTTGTGAACACTTCCTTTGAGCAGAAAATATCGCTTTCAATCCAATTGCAACATGCTACATATTCAACAGAAGAATAGGACCTCAACAATAAAACTGTTGGGCCAAAACAAGGCAAGTTTGTTAATTGAACAATGATGTAATGGGCTAGAGCGAAAACGAGACAAAACAAATAGAATCAAGAGTGACAGATGAGAACAGATGGACTTCCCAAAATAAACAACCAATCTAATTGTTCCAGGTAACAAGGGAATGCATCAATAGCTAAAAAAATTGCTAGAGGGAAAAAACTGACATAATTTGACCCTGCCAATACTCTTAAGCCAGCGACTTCTCTCAAATTGAAAACCATTAAGAGTCAATGCGAGACTTAATTTGGGGAGCAGAGCGGTGCTTTCTTCTCCGTAAAAAAATAAGTATGGCCACATCACGGAATTTAAAAATATGTCTGTCTCTCCGATAGGAACGCATGGAATTTTCTCACAATATCAGTAAAAAAATGTTTTACATGTTTTTTTTTTTTTCTTCAAACGTATAAGGTGTCTTTATATTTACTTTCTTTACATTCCTTGTGGCAAACCTCATTATGAGTGGCATGCAGTAATGAAACTTGCATCCATGTGTTCCATGCGTTGTGGGTGTCCCCTTACAGCTCACCTTGACCCTGATCAACACACTCCATTGCAGACAGAGCAAAAAGAACAGAGGGCCCTCTGAGCTCCGGGAGCCAAAGCTGCATTCCCCTCAGCTGAACCTTTCTGTCCATCAACTTCTAGTCCACTGGACCCCTGTCCCCTTTAACAATACCAACACTTCCCAGAGAAAAGAACAGGAAATAACATATTGACAGTTGACGCTATCACATCTAGCGTTTACATTGGACATGACCAAAGCTAGACCTTATTTTTCACAATATCAAAAGCCTCCCCAAAATACAATGCAGAGGAAGCAGTAGAGTGAAATTAACCACAGGTACTATGGACAAGAGACGCATGGAAAAGGTGGTTAGAATGCTAAAAGGTATGGCTATGCAGAAAAATATGTCAAAGTTGAGTATTGAGTAGTTGAGAATTTAGCTGATGCCTCCTTTCTAGTGGTAGTGGGGCAAGACAAGACAAGTAGAACGTAAATTAAATACAATTCTTACAGGGGCAGCACTGAGAAGTTCTCTATACACATAAAGGGGGAACTTACAAAACAATTGTGAATGTATCATTGTGAACATGTGATATGGGCACATAACACTGTATGAATCATAGCACAACAACCTGCCCATCGTGACTTCTCTTTAGTCAAGAGTTAGTCTCAGCTTGCATTCCACACAAAAATTAGATCAAGGCGTGGTCAGAGCAAGACTTTAGGTTGTAAACTCTTAACATGAAAAATTTCGTTATAGACCTTACTCTTGTTGCCTTAGTCTACTTTGAAAAACGATTAGACTATCAATAGGGTCTTTAGCTATTTATCACTTCTGATACTAAACACATATATTTTAAACACAAGAATGTTCAGGATTCAACAAACCAGGTACCTAGCCAACCAGTCCAAATAAGAGTCACCGCGATCTGCCTATGTCATCACCAACGTAGAAAAGAGTGCAGCATTAGGCTATCTATAACAAAACTGAGCCGGTTAAGTTGTCTTCGTTTCCCTTAAGTCAACTGTTTCATTTTGGAAAGACAACAATCTACAACAGCCCAAAAAAATGTATGTATGTGCATGCACTTAATCAACATGGCTATTAAAAATGTGCATTAATGTCCCTCTAATTTAGGATTAGAATCACTTAATTTGATAACAGAAATACATAACAGAAAATATTTTGGAAAAAAACAATAACATACCCCTTTCCTGTCTGCATTTTTCAGCAACTGACTTTGTATTGTCTAATCTTGCCATATCCTTAATGGGCTCAAGAAGAGGGTATCAAGTCAGAACAAGCATAAAATTCACTGGCGTCAGAAAACTTTGGTAGGCTGCCTACCTGAGTAGAACAAGGACACCAATGTGCAGTAACCCATTAAACAATCTCTTTGATAGTATTATCACTGTTGGTTTTGAAACCCATCCCAGAGTTATCATCCATCAATGAAGTTTAAAGACTCGTTGCAACATTCAGACATTTTCAGTAGATTTGTCTAAAAACATTTAGGACCAGGCCAAAGTCATGTGTAAGGATGGGAGGATGCCCTATTACATCAATCGGCATGGAGGGCAACAAATAAATTAAGCTACGACTGAGCTAATAATTGTCCTTTTTCTTTTTACAAGTAATGGTCAGTTCATGATGATAAAACCATTCATTTGTGTATGGTGCGCACTTTCTGTACACCCACAATCTTATCCTACAAGGCAACGTAATTTCATAGGTTTTTCATTAAGCCTACTTGTAGTCCAAAGTTAAATCTGACTTTTTCCCAAATTGTATAATAATCAGGAAAACTGTATAATTTAATAAAACTATAAAGTCCTATTGTGAAGTTTAAGAAATATGTGCTTGATTTGTTCCGGACTAAGCTTAAATTTTTGTTAAACAAATCCTTACCTCGTTATTATATCTTGCAGAACTCATGTTTTATATTGAGAATTAACCTAAACTACTGGATTTCCAACCTCTTTAGGCATTAATCAGTGTGCCCAGATTGGAGGTCGATTGACTAAAGCACGTGTATTTAGTTTATAGAATGATGTTCCGTGGTTAAAGTCCTAAAATATCCGTTTGTTCTTGCTGTTTGGGCGTCTTGAAGTTCCGGAACAACGATTTAACCTGACCTTATCATGTCGGATAAGGCACGCCCATACCTTGTGAGAATAGGTTACTTCGTCAGGTGAGCGTTTTTGATGGAATTTCAACAATGTAATCACCAAGTCGTCAATTTGTTACTTGGATTTGAGATTTTGTTTATTATTTTGAAGGGGAATACGGAAGGAATTCTAAACCAATTAGTGCTCAGTTCTCCGAATAAAAAGCCAAGATCTGGTCTGAACAACCGGATCACGTAAAATCATATTCTGGTGACAGTTTTACCAGTTTTACCAGGATACAATTTGTGGGTGGCGGAGGTAAAATAACGATGTTTATCTTTTGTGCCATCTAGTGACGATTTCGTGAATTGTTGCATTTTTGTATTGTTATTATTCAGGATTTGGTGTGCGCACACGACATAAAAACGTTGACAAATTGCGTGAATTCAACAAAGTTCAAAAAGTTTCAAAGTAATTACTGCATGATTTGTACGGTTATTGTACGGTATTTTGTACGGTAATCCGCAGGGATATAATACATTTCCATGTTCTGTATTCGATTTAAACATCTTGTCATGGGCTCCCAGTTTTAATGATGGGAAATTGAATATATTGAATGGTTGTCAAACACTGTATATGTCAATAATAGCATAAGGTTAATATATGCTGCATACATTAAAACTTTTTTTTCAACTTTATTTAAAACGAGTAGGCCTAATCATCCAAGTATTAATTTCAAAGTAGGCCAAATGCTATGCTGGTCATTCGATTGTCTGCACGCACACATTAGGCTATAACACACGCTTGAACAATTTTTACATTTCTCTTTACGTCATACATGGTCTCTGACGCACGACAAAAATATCAAAACAACGTCTGTCCACGTGCATCTCCACTAGATGTCTCTCTTTACCAACGCAGTTTTAAAATAAACCAGGAGCCCGTCCATAATACATGCCTGCAGATGGGGCGTTCTTAAAAAGGGCTTGGCGTTTTCTGTGTGCCTGCATCCATATATTAGCCGGAGCTTACATTGGAGAGACCTCAGGCAGACCAAGTGCGCACAGTCTCAGGAGATATCGGAGGCAATCACCGACAAAAGCAGTGTGCACCGTTCTAACTGATGAAACTATAGACCATTTGGGGATTTGATTTATATCATAAGAAACTGTCACATCAAGAACCTTACAGGAGAGAGTGAAAATGGGAGTCACCGTTTTACCCATATTTATGGCTATATTGTGCCATAGCGTTTGGGAAAACGTCGAGGTAAGTCCAATAGTCCAATATTTTTTGCAAAATTATCGTGGGTGACATATTTATCTTCTGTGCTGCAGTGTGCGCTGATAATTTTGCTGCACATTTTCATATCGATATCAGCAATGTATTGCAATACAAATTATGTCTATGCATTTTTGCTGACGTGCTATGTTATCTCAGACAGATTTAATTTGTTAATGTATGCGCAAGCACTGTCACTTGATAAAGTACATGTCAACAAGAGTAATGGTACATTACGTAGACTGAAATGTCATGTTTGAGGCCGACTGGTAAATGTAAGTAGCTCAAGAAATAACTCTTTATGCTTCAGTGCATCGGAGGGGGCCTTAATACAGTCTGAACAGGCCTAAACCATTATACCAATATAGTAGCACTACAATTAGTAGCACAGCGACAGCTAAGAACCAAATGAATACAGGGTCATGTGCACCATTGGGTCTTTTTAAAAAAAAATAGATCACATTTTCTTTGTTTCGGTGTGTAGTAATCATTAGTATAAGTGACGGGGCAAAAAAAGACATGCGTTTTACGGATGAGCCTGTGTATAGTCATTAAAAAAATCAATATGCTGTTGAATATGCTACGTAAATTATATGCTTCATAGCTTTGTACTAACTTTTAATTTTCCCCTTGATTTACTTCTTGACTTGCAGTTTTATATACAAGATAAGGATACATTAAATAGACAGAATTGCACATGGACAATTTAAACAAGCAGGCCCGATGCGCTGAATATGCCTACCATTTTTCAATACATGCCTGACTTACATGTATGTAATATCATAAAATCCAGTTTCTCCTACAAAAC
Source organism: Galaxias rostratus (assembly GCA_036024795.1). NCBI lineage: Eukaryota > Metazoa > Chordata > Actinopteri > Galaxiiformes > Galaxiidae > Galaxias > Galaxias rostratus. The sequence continues at coordinate 829 of JAVQJS010006954.1, read as the reverse complement.
CAATATATTTCTGACTGACTTGTAACCTTTTTCAAAGTGTTGTACCAGTGTCTCATTCATCAAGGGAGTTCGGTAAAGGATTAGTTATGCTTCTAAATGCAACATAACTCCTTCAATGAATTTGCAGGTCGAAATGATGTAAATGATCCTCAATGGGTCGTCACTCTGGGATCTCTCCATCAGTGGGCTGTAGTTAAGGAACTGCTGACAGACTGTTGAGGGGACAGATCAATGGACACATCAGTCATTCCAGCCTCCCACCAGGGCCATTAACACTGACTATACACTTTCTGGTTAATGAGCTTCACCTGTGTTCTGATATGCATCACAGCTTCACCTGTGTTATGATATGCATCACATTTCCTTCTTTGGGGTTTCCATATTGAATGGCAGACGTTTCTGGTTAAAATACTCAGATAACTGTCATAACAACGTTTGGGGGCAAAAATTCACGACTTTCTGCTTTATTTCATTTGAATTGCCACTTTTAGATTTTGGTTATCATGTGTGTATTATTGGCAATTAAATTACATAAGGTTACTTGAACATAATTTCATAAACATTTTCTGTCTTCCCGATTCATCATGGTCACCTATGTTTGACAATATTATCAAACCGTATACTGTGCTTATAAAAAAGAGGTGCTCTCCAGATTTGGAGCACTGATGCAAAGTTTTCGAAGGCTCATATAAATTGAAAAGTAGTAGGCCCTAGAGCAGTGGTTCTTAACCTGGGTTCGATCGAACCCCAGGGGTTCGGTGAGTCAGTCTCAGGGGTTCGGCAGAGGTCAAAATACACACACTATGTGTGAGTCTTTTCTGCACGAAGG
>JAVQJS010006946.1:0-12746 GCA_036024795.1 Galaxias rostratus | reverse complement strand
GAGTAGTTCTCCGCATGTTTCACTAATATGCAATGTTTTTAGGTCCCAGACAACCCACCCAACTACATTTTATTCCTCAACAATTTGCCAGAAGAGACAAATGAAATGATGCTCTCCATGTTGTTTAATCAGTAAGTACATTGGCATATAGTTATCAAAGACGCTTGAATATGTACTGCTCGTTGTAATGAATTAGGTCAGGTCATCCATATCAAGAACTTTTGCACGGTACCTAGCAACGTCAATACTTTTTCAATACTTATTTTTAAGAGCGTTTCTATAGTATAATATTCCGATGTTGGATACTTTTAGGTCAAATGTGTACAAATAAAAGGATGTAATTTCCATTCATTCATCCTTCATTTGCAAGATGGAAGCATAGAGCAGCCAAACTCATTCGATCGCCCTGTACCTGCACTATTAACATAACTCAGCGTACATACACAAAAAGTCAATGTCTGGGTTCACTCCTTTCTCGCAGTGTATATAGAACATGCACACAAATTTGACTTCACATACCTACAAATCCATTTTATCAATCTAAATGGTATCTTATTGGCAATAGATATGTTTGGGATTGAACCGAAGCTGAATCCGATTGCTGGTTATTTGTGACACCAAGCAGTATTGCATTGATCGTGATACCAGCTCGCTAGTTGAAAAATAAACTAAACATATCTAAATACATTTTGTATATTATTTAAATTTGATCAATCTGAAATTTCTGAAAAAAAAAACTACTACAGGAAACCTTTTATGGAAAGCAATCAAGAATTCTAGCATCTCAATTGAATCTGTTTTAACATGTTTCCAACCACAGGAAGTTTCCCCTGTACTCACTGTGTTCTGCCTGCAGAAACAAGTGTTTAAATTAAGTTCCGGGATCAAAAATCAGGAACTTAAAATAATTAAATAAAAAACTGCTCGGGAGGAAGTACTTTCTAAAACCTTCTGGGTGGGGGGTTGACAGTTAGTCGTTTCCCCAGAATGAGTCGAGTTATAACACGTGAAAAAGACCTAAAATGCTGGACTGTCTCAGGAAAACAGGACGTCTGGTTAACCCTACTCATCATTCAAAGTTTCTTGTTTGTAATTAAGAACAGTTTAGTTTTAAATTATTTAATTGCCAGTTGTTTTTTTTATATTGTTACTAGTTTGTTTCTTTTTATTTATTCAGCTTGAAGACTACATGCCATTGTTGTTTTTTAAAGAAGAGTGTGTGTTTAAGTACATGGGATTGAATGTATTATTTTATTCGTTTACCACTGTGTCAAATTGGGAATTTCACAGGTATTGGTTTTATCTACAACATTTCTGGTATCAAAGTTCAAAGCGTTTTATTTGTCAAATGCACTGTATAATACAGGAGCATTCTGAGCAAAGAAATTCTTATGACAAGGCAGGCAACAACTACGTAGAACAGACCCAAAATATCCATACCAGAAATATAAATAATACAAAAGTAACTATGATATACATCATATGTACAGATGGGGGATATGGACAGTGAGAATTGAAATGCAAAATATTCCAAATATATAAAGTGCAGGAGTCTTGATGAATATGTGCATAGGATCGTGATGTGATGATGCGCATTATAGGTACATAGGGAGTGGGCATATATATGAGAGTGACATCCCTAACCCCTTATTTTTTTTTTGTTGTAGATTTCCAGGTTTCAAAGAAGTGCGTCTTGTCCCAGGCAAGCATGACATCGCCTTTGTTGAGTTTGAGAGCGAGGGGCAAGCAGGAGTGGCAAAAGACGCATTACAAGGTTTCAGAATCACAGCAACTTGTGCCATGAAGATCACATACTCTAAGAAATAGTTTCCTAAGGCTTGAACTGGCTATGGGACAAATTTGGATAGAAATATCATGTATTTTCCCATCCTTAATTTTTTATGCCATGTTTAGTGTTGATATTTTGTATATTTTTTACGGGTTTCTGTGTATTCTGTATCTTCCCTGATGAAAAGAACTAGAATCTAAGGTTTCTGTTTTGTAAGTTGAACATTAAAGAGCTAAACAGTTCTTTAGTTTCAATCCCTGCATGTGATTGTTTAGCTCTGGTCTGTTGTAGGGAGACAGGTCAATCTCGTGCTCATTACTCTAGCGCGCACACAAATAATACATTCATAAAAGGCCGATTATGAAGAATATGGTCACTTTTGGCTATAGATAGTGGCATTTGAGAGGTGCCATCACCGGTATAAAAGTACTTTCTACAAGGAACTAGGCAGAAAAGAGTAAGAGGGTGTACCCCGCCTCTCGCCCAAAGTCATCTGGGATAGGCTCCAGCCCCCCTGTGGCCCTGCATAGGATAAGCGGTACTGATAATGGATGGATGCCCTATCTTGCAAATATGCTTTTGTTTTCTGATGTTAACATATGTAAAAATCTTATGTGATTATAGTAGAAGATTTGTATGTCTAACTTTACTGCATAACTTGCATTTGACAATTAGGCCTCATACAATTATTAATTGTGATTCAGGTGTGACGATCATGAGTAGACGGGGACAAGGACAGTGAGCAAGGATTGTGAGCAACCATTCTTAATAGGACATATTTCATTACAGTATTGTGACATGTAGCCTATATTATTATTATATAAAAAATAAAATAGGCTAGTATATTTATCTGTCTTTCCCGCATGTTTATATAGACTATGAAACAACTAGGGGGCAATGAACCGGTGACGATGCGCTTTATGTAGGCAACAATAATCTATGGGACAAAGTCGTTTCTAAACAAACGTCGAATGATCAAGTTGCCAAGTGTAAGTGCAGTTGGATTGCTGGAGCAACGTCATCGTCTATTACGAAATCCTTGAATTCTCCTTCAAATCTTTCCTTAACCCCATTGCCCTTTTCCTCAGGGATAAGGAAAAGTATACAGGGAAAGTCATTAGCACGTTCTTTATGTAGGAATCTAACCACCCTGGCTCCTAAGTACCTTGGCCATAAGGCACAGGTCAAACTAATCCTATTTCAGTTTGGCAGAAGTTACCTCCTCGCATGACAATAGGATGGTCAATAAACATGAACTCCTGTTAAAACAATAATACCTGTTTACATAATTAATTAGGTCACAGCATTAAAAATAAATAGGGAGTTAATAGTTCAGTTTACTTAAATAAAGGAGTATTCTCAACACTAGATTAATGGAGTAAAAATAAAACGTTAAATTTTGCAGAACAGCAGTGAAGATTCTACTCCACGGTGTTTTCGTAAACTCTTCTCTCAATCAGTCTTCTGGATTAGCAGTAGGGCATTGTGGGATATTAAGTGCAATACACTTATTTAATGCGATTACATTTTTAACATCTTAAAAATACTATGACTTTTTTAATGTATGGTTTTGGTCTATTAATCGAATCATTCAAAGTAGTTTACTCGAGTTGTTTGAGCCCCATGTACATATTTGTTGCAAGGTAGTTATGATAACCGTTTGCAACCAGTGCTAATTTCAAAGATTCAAATTTTTCCAGATTTGAATCAAAGCTCAAATTTGTTGAGTCGTAAACATGTGCCACTCAAAATCTTCACCATAAAGTCATCCCCACTGACACCGGTCACATTGCAGTATATATGGAACACTTGCATGGAGCAATCAATGTAGAAAGAAATAACACCGTCGATGCAACAGCAAAAACAAAAATCATAGTGTTAAATATGATAACACTTAAAAGTGTCATTTTAAATAATTAAGGGTTACATTAATTGCTCCGGGGAGGGCGAAATTAAAGTGTTATATTTTAAAGTGTAAATATTTTTACACGTCCAAATAATATTAGAATTGACTTTACAATTTTGACACTGGTCATTGAGTGGATTTAATACAAATTTTGAGTGGGACCTTGTGTTAAATGACACCTCTATTTTGACTATGCAATGCTGCAGTCTAGTACTTGTCTGAACACGTAAACTCAATTTATGTAAGATTGAAGGATGATTCACAAATTATTTTCAATCATTCATTTTCAGATATGTAGTTGCTTCTATTGAAAACAATTGATTTACAATAATCCAAATTTACTTACAACACTATTATTTGAGTAACTTTTCGTGTGTCTAACATTCTCGAAAAACGAAACAGAAAACGGGAAAAGCCAACAGTTTTGTTTTCTCATTCCGATGTTTGACGGGAATGATTCGAGTCGGACACGTCATTGCCCACCGTCATGCAATCTGAAGGTGTCGGAGGCTTAAATTAACCAGACATCTCCAATCATCCATTCTAAAATATTGTCCCGGCTTTATGGATATTATAGCATCTTATCTGGTGTTTTCTGAAAATATCTTTGATTAGTCATTAACCCTACTTTAGAAGTACACCTCCAACTGACCCAAATGATGGCTTTTTGTCAAACTGTTCCAATGCCAAGCCAATTAAGTGTATACAGTTCTGACCTGGGTGGAATTTGTATATAGTGAATTAGAGGTGAATAAACAATTGTTGTACCAACTGCCCACACGGATCTACAATCAACTTTTAAAGATTATTTCATAAATCTGTGATTCTGAGATTTTTATTTTTATAAAGCAAGGAAAGGTTGTTTTTTGTACAAAAACAGATCTCCTTCTGGAATAGACCATTAATATACAGTTAAAGATGAACAAGTATTTTAAGTATTATAAACATTTTTACATTATTAGCACTATTTATTGTATTAATTGTATCATTAGTAAGCCAACTCATTTGCTTTAAACAGACAATGAACCAAGATAATAGACCTTTGAAACAGATATTTTACTGCAAGAATGAAAACAGACATATTTACAAAAAAATAAATTAGCAACCAGCTGGAAAAATGTAAACAATTACAGTTAAACAACTATAAGATAGGAAAATGTGAAACCAATTACATGAATTGCTAGACTGAATCAGACAATAGATCGACCATTGCATTAATATTGTCTATTGGGGACAAATACTGCAATGTTTTATATGTATGTAAATTCCAGTCTATAATATAACATTCTGCAGTCTCTTAATCTTCCATAGCACTCTCATTAGAGTTAGGGGGAACATAATCAGAGTCACCATCCATGTCCTCGCTGTCGTCATTAATAAATTTGTCATCATCTTCATCATCTTCATCCTCGTTGCTTAGTGCAGCCCTTGCTCTTTTTACTGCAAAACATATTAGAGACCGCAAATAAATGAAACACATTTTCATTCTGTGTAATAAAGTTGTTTCCATAGGTTTTCATCGTAGTACGGAGACCCCTTTTTTCCTTGTGTGCAAAAGTGGCATTTTCAGACATAAATCAGTCTTTATTAATGCCAAATGCACACAGAAAATGTAACATGTTTGCTGATAGTACAATAATAATACATTATATTTATAAAGCGTTTTTCAAAACACTCAAAGACGCCGCGCAAAGTTTCAAACAATATTTGCCGGCAATCGCAACTTTTATAAGATCACCACACTATAAATTAAATAACGTTATTAAATAATGGCTACAGTCACAGAATATGTTTGATGAGGAGTTTAGAATTCATTTGCGTGATGCTGTTTTCAGGATTTGTTGGGAGACAAACTGCGATAGGTCTGACTCACAAAGAGGATCATATGGACCTTCCCAACTGATTGTAACTGATGAAACATTTTAAAACGTATCTACATATGCATGACATACAGCATTTTGTGCTTTAAAAATAATCTGCCACATTTGGTAAGGTACATGAATGGATTTATGTCTTATTGGGAAGAAACATCTCGGGACTCAATCAGCATGATACGAACTACAACCCCAGCATATTTGGTAATTCCTAGCCACCAGAAAACTCATACAACTGAAATAATTAAATTTGTACTGTTACAATCATCTTTTAAGGGCTCTAACTTAATTAGTAATTTGTATGACTAGGACAATACAGAAATGCGTCTAATTGTGAATAGATAATGATGGTGTTATTCTATTAAAAGTAACTTAAAATAAATTACAAAATTATTCATACCAGTTTTTACAGTGTGCTTGTATTCTTTCCGGTGAACTGGATTCTTTCTGCAAAAAAAAAGTTTTATATAGAAGCAAATAGACATATTTTTGTATTAACGGAATATCAATATATTTCTTCTGATAACCTTGTAATGTCTAGGGGAGAAAGAAAAAATCACAGTTCATATCAGTCCTCATTTCAAGTCTCAATATTTAACACAAATTTGGTCTGCCATCGGGCATAATCTACCACAAAACTGACAAAGCGGTGTGCCGTGACCACCAGCATTCTTGGAAAAATTATTACACTAAGCAAACGGTAGGTATCGCCAAAGTGACCTCCTAAACAAACGGCCTGTAACTTTAAAGAAAATATAAATGCAGTTAATTTATTATGAATTTGAAATTATAATAATTATTTTATTAAAAAAGCAATGGAAAAAGGCATCTGAATCAGAAAAGGCAGGCATTAAGGACTTGCAGGACAGCTCAAAGAAGCAGTTGTCAACACTGAGGAGAGCCGAGAACCTTTGAAGCTGACATGCTTATGATAGTACTGTCATATCCCATTTTTGGTAACTTATTAAAACAATTTGTAAGTTCATCCCACCTGTAGCAGTCAGTTCCATAAATGCACTCTGGCAAATCCACATTCTCCTCTTCCAGGGTCTCATTCTCATAATCACTGTCTCCAGGGTGACTACTTTCTTGGAAATGAAGTGGATTTTTTCTTAGGGAAAAAAAGAGTAAAATATTGATAAAAAAATCTCTTGAACTTCTCACATGCATGCTATATTAATAGGCTGTAGAAGGTCGGGGCTAACTGGGCTTGGCATTCCCAAACCTGAAATGAATGTAATATAAAGATTTCTAATCATTTAAATTATCTACTGATACTACAGAAACTAGCTGTCTAGCTAACGCTAATGACAAAACCGCTTGTATTTCCCATGTCATGCTAATCCCCCAATCCTAACCTAACTCAATCCAGTTGGGGCAATGTGCATCGATAACCCCTAAAGAACTGCATAGTTAACTGTTAATAAAGTTGCATTAGTTTTAATGAAGCAATGAATACTCTTGCAAATATTGGATAATTTAAAATGGACCTTTAAAAGCGATTATGAACCACTTTTTATTATGAACAGATTTAGAATGCATTTCTTCTGATAGCACATTGAATTGTTCAACGGGAAAACGAAACAATTGCGGATCATATCAGTCCCAAGTCTCCATGAGCTTTGTCTGCCATTGGGCACGGAACTATGCACGAAATTGCTTTATGGTACAAGGAAGTGCATCACTTTATCAAGATGATATACCCATACTTAGTATAGTATAGTCGTTAATCGTGTTAGTGACCACAGGCGTACTGAATGTGGTACATAATGTATTATTTGGGACGTTCATGGAAAATAGTTATACTAAGCAAACAATAGGGGTCGCCAAAATAATCTACAGATAAACTGCCTCTTAACGCATACTACTAGTGTAAGTTTCTTATAAGGTACCATCAAGCTAAGTGATTAACTAACACTTATTACATTATATTATTTATGAAAACGTATTATAAGGACCTTCATTTTCACCTAATTTGTTTAATCGCTATTTAATTATTTGTTCAAAGGTGCCTATTTGTCCCTTCCAATACCCACCTGTAATGAGTTCACGCCAATAGCTCATTGACATTCATAAAGTGACTTATACTATTGGCATAAGGAACAATAATGTTCAGTAATTGTCGTGGTTGTTTTCCAGGCAGTTCAACATTATGTAGACTAGCCAGAATACGTAATTGATCAATTACATTGCCTTTCATTTTCTACTTCAACACCTTTAACTTTTTCATGTTGTTGGCACAATTCCTCCCCCTGATCAATGCTAGATAAATAAATCTAAACATTTTACATAATGGGCCCTTTCAGGTCTGATATTTAGACAACTTGAATAGAAAACAATAATTTATCTTTCAACACAAACCTAAGAGAAATGAGGCATGCTTATATGTTATTGTTCATACCTATAGCAATCTTTTCCATATAGGCAAGCGGTCCTATGCTGAGCTCTAGGCTGGCTGAGGTTAGACGCACCATGAGACTCTAGCCTTTTGGCCATCAGTTCGTTATGGCACGAACTCTTCTGATCTTCAGATTCAGAGGCACTGCCTCTACTTGTCATGCTATTACCATTATTTGGTGCCTCGGATGCTGCTTTATGTTTAACTAAAGTTTTTTCTTGGGCCTCCTTTATGTCAAAGTTGGCAGGTTCATCACTCTCCTCCTCCTTGCAGGACATCACCTGTTAAAGAGTAAGCCAACAAAATATGCACTTAATTTACTTAAGTATATTGTTAAGTTGTAAACATGTGAAATATGTTAAAATTACAGTATATGAAAAACATGGTTAGCATTTCTTCTGTGATTGTACTGCATATCATTTTAAATAAATAAATAAATATCTAAATTGGTCTAATGCAGGTGAAGTAAAAACTAAAAAAACTTAAGTTTTAATAGATTGGTTGAAGTTTCTTCTCCAAGGAAAAATATTAACATCAAAATGATCTATATAATTAGGTGGCCGGTTGGTACAGATGGTCAATTATTGTTATTGTTGTTATTATTATTATTCCCCTAAATATCACACTTCCCATGGTTAAAAATGTCCAGATCCTCTCAAAACGACAACAAATAGCATGCTGTCTCGTTGTTCCTGTTGCTAGTGCTATAGCAGCAGTTCAAAGTTGAAACTGTTAAAAATATAAAAAAATAGATCAGGGTAACAGCTCTGAAAATGTCAGCCCTCGTCCAACACTCTGCTTCTTCCTTTTTTATACAGATGGTGTACTCAGAGCGTGTAAGTACAAACTATAAATCCAAATCACATCAAAGTTTCAGGATTTTGTCTTCCAGCTTTCAACATTAACTGTATTGAATACCTTGTTTATTTCACCACATCAAAATGTATTACTGTAAACACTCCTGTGCATTCACGTTGTCATATTTCCTCACTGGTTAATTAAACAATTGACGTAATATTTTTTAAATTAAAAATCCAAACAAAACCAAAGCATCTAAATGTTCAGTATTTTTATAAATATCTGCATTTAGTAGTTTTTGGTTTGTATCTGACACCTCTAAGACAGTACAACCAAATTAGACCAAGATTAGAAAGTGTATTCAGTGAATACAAATGTATAACTGGACTGTAAAGCAAATATTTGTCATGTTAGATGAAGAGAGATTTATACGTTATTGGATTTGTACTTAGCTAGATTTCCAAATATTTTTTGGAGCTAAGGGTCACTGACACACAAGGCAAACATCTTTGTATTTGAAAAAACATGATGTATCGTTACGTCGGGTGTAACTCCCAGCAGGCCTGGCGAGTAACTCTTTTAATTATTGTGGACAGCGCTCTTGATTTTTCCTTGCTATGTTTATGCTTCCTTGTTATGTTTGAATCTTGTTAATTTAAACAGTTATTACGTGCTGTAAATGTAGATATTAGCTTCTACTTTTGCTTTGACAAGATGACAGTGTATGGTGTACTTGTGAATAAGGTCGGAGCATGTCTCGTATCTTCCGCATGCGCCATGTTTGCTGGTATAACAGTAAATTAATAGGTGAACAAAGGTAGGTCTCTGAGGAACTTACCCAAGTCACTGATGCAGTTCAATATTATTATTAAGTCTACTTGTTAAAGTAATTTTATGTGAACTATTTGAGGCCTTTGAACTAAATGACAAAAAATATCTTTCACAGCTTAATTTTGCTTTCTAAATTGCTGAAGGTTATGTAGGTTGGTGGGTGTGCAACCTGCTTCAAAAAATTTTTTTTTTCTTTCTGTCTTTCTTTCTTTCTTTTTCTGCAATTCTTCCTGTAAATGGTCTTTGCTTGCAGTTCTATTTATTTGTTACTTAAAACTTGCAAGTCATCCAAATAAATTTTCACACACAGCATTTTGGCCCATTTTACTTCCTTCATTTTTGGCAACTTTGGATCACTTCAAAACCTAGATCACTTTTGATCACGAATTGGAGAATAAAATGCAGCGCTTTTTCCCTCAGTGCAGTTCATTGAATCTTTTTAACAATTAAAATACCTACTTAAAGGAAAACATGGAAGTGGTTTCTTTCTGTGCATGTTAAAAAAGTTAAATATATGAGCATATACATTTATACATATATAAGATAAGATGACCCTGATTTACAGCCGATAAATCTATCAACAGTGACACGCATTATGGATAATCTTGATTGTAGCCCACGATGGCAAAACATTTTTCAAATGTGACCCCCGTGAAAAAATAATTTCCCAGGCCTGCTGTAGAACCTGGAGAAAGTGCATAGCAAAGTTCAAGAGGCTGCTGCACATACACTGATCAGTTATAACATGCAAACCATTGACAGGTGAAATCTCCTAACAATGGCCACCGGTTAAGGGTGGAATGATATATTAGGCAGCAAGTGAACAAGTGTTCAGTAAGTGAACAAGTGTCAGTTCCTTCGGTTGGTGTGTTAGAAGCCGGAAAATGGGCAAGCGTAAAGATCTAAGCGACTTCAACAAGGACTAAATTGTGACTGGGTCAGAGCATCTCTGAAACTGCAGGTCTTGTTCTGCGTTCCCTGCATGTTTAGTAACGTAGCAAAGGTGGTTGAAGGATGGGCAACTGGTGAACCGGTGACAGGGTCAGGGTCAAGACCCACTGATGATTGTGGGGGGCAAAGGCTCACCCATCTGGTCCAATCCCACAGAAGAGCTACTGTAGCTCCATTTGTTGAGAATGTTTGTGCTGGATATGGTTAGAAGGTGTAAAGGCCACACAGTGCAGCACTGCCTTTTTTATACATTTTGGAGTAAGGCTGTAACATACCAAAATGTGAGAAAATGTAAGCGCTGTGAATACTTTCCGAATGCACTGTACCTATTTTGTTATCATAAAAAAACATTTGAAATTCACAGCCACATTGCGATACTGTATAACTAAAGTCTGGTCTTGATCTTACATTGCCAAATGTCACACAAATGTTCTTACTTATTGATGTCATGCCATGTCATGCCATGCCATGCCATGTCATGTCAGGATGCTCAGCCTACTCCCTCACTATTGTAATAGAGACAGTGAAGCCTATGGATCTCATCCAACTTCAATAATCTAAAAGGGGATTAAAAAGTAAGAACTTAACTGTTTCTGACATCTGTTCTTCATTCCATTTCTTTCTTTTTACCCTCTTCCTGCATGTTTCCTCTATGTTTCTTAGTGCAAACTCATCCCCTGAAGAGGTGAGAGGCCCCCTGGCATGCTTCAGGGTGCTGCCACTGGTGCTAGCCGAATGACCCGGCATGCTCTCAGTTCCTTAAACAAAGTGGGCATTTGTTTGTCTTTTAGTATTTAATCCTCCTTCTGGCATAGGCAATGTGTTCTTACGCCTCGTTGAATTATTATGCAATACCGCTGTGTTTGCAGAATGCAAACCAAGAATTCCAAATACATGTAATTTATCTGGTTCAAATTGCATACCTTTGAGCATGGACGATTGATAACTGGTTGCTACAACTGTTGACATCATCCAACTGGGTAATATCCTTTTCTTAGATTCAGCTTTCAGGTCCGGTTTATAAGTATTTTTTTCTAATGTAGTCATAGGCACTGTCTACCAAACAAAACAATCACATATGGACAATAAAAAAAAACATTAAAATGCCAACACTCAGAAATGAAGGTAAGCAAATCAAACCGTGTTTTAAAATGTAACTCTTCACTTGACATTTTGATGTTTATAGTACATAAATATCATTGGGCTTTTGAAAATTTTCCCACCTGGTCTGAAAGTATAATACTGGAGAGCTCCTTTGTTTCCTTGGGCTCCTTGTTACCCTCAGCAAGTTTGACATTTTGCTGATGGGAGAGAGTAGGAAACTTGGCAGAAGCTTCTCTATCGTCATCAGATTGACTAGTGCTGAAATGCATGTCAAAGTTCTCCTATTAAATTAGGTTATATTAAATAAGCATATAATGTTTGTTTAGAGCATGTAACATATATCAACCGCCTGATTAGCTATTGAAAATAAACTCAGAAACTCATATTTAAGCTACGGCAGTTGAAGCACTTGTTTTAGGAAATGGCGATCTTGATGGAAACCTATAGGGGAAAAATAGCTCTGCGAGAACTGCTCCTGGAGTGCTATAAATCTGGCATGCCTCAATGAGAATCTGTCAATCACCTCTGCTTGCTATAAACTTTCTCTCTGGCAATTCTTTCTGCAGAGAGGAAACAGAAAAGGAGTACTACAACATGCATCCATAATCTTCTTCTCTATGTTTATACCAACAACACCACTGACGATAACTGATGATCATTTTTAAAATAACTTTACTCCTATTTTATTTAGCAATGACATGATCAGAACATAATTCTTAGCCAAATGTTCCCTAAGTATTTGTTTAATAAAAATAAAAAAATCTGGAGATTTATATCAAATACGTACTATTTTGTTAACTTGAACTGCAACTTTCTACTGATGCGGAGTAAATCAAGAAAAAAATAATTAATATTAATAAATTATTAAAGGACCCATAATATTAAATATCAAATTACAGTAATCCCTCGTTTATCGCGGGGGTTACGTTCCGAAAATGACCCGCGATAAGTGAAATCCGCTAAATAGAAAACTTTTTTAGCAACTATTACATGTATACAAATCCCCGTCACTCACAGCAAAGTTTTCATACAGCATTCTCGCTTTTGTGCAGATAACGTTTGTATTCAGGGTTATGTTTTTTTTCCTGCAGTCAT
>JAVQJS010006941.1:0-13484 GCA_036024795.1 Galaxias rostratus | reverse complement strand
TAAGGATTAATCTAGAACTGTGAATCCAGATTCTACAATATACTCCATATCAAGTTGTACTGTTTTTAAATGCCAGCATTGTTGACAACAGAATGAAAAATAGAGCCGCTATTCACCCTATAACACCCTGGTCTATGGGGGGCAACTTAAAACAGAAACGTGTGATATGTTGCACAACTGTTTAACCACCTGTTACATTGAGTAACACCATGTTGGGTATTTGTTGTGAGGAAAGCCGTTACCTCCAATCTTAGACTATTAGCTGTTGATGACCACACCTGTACGTGTTTAGATCACTGCATGGCTCGATACAGTCGGTTGGCGTTCAAGTTATTACGATTAATTCTGTATAGTCACTGAAGTTCAGACAGGACCTCATGTAATACCTGCTATAGGCCCGAGAATATAATCTCTGGTAAATGTCTTGCTGCCCCTTATTAACCTTGATAAGTGTAAAAACCAAGAACCAAAAACAAACTTGCATATTTCTCTGGCAATTGAGCACCTGTAGGTCTAGAAATGTGGCTTCTGATACAGAGGTGTAAGACCCAGACATTGTTTGAACTGTCTTCTTTTTTTTGTCTTCAATATATACATTTAAATAAGATCCTTTAACCCCTGGTCTTGCGGCACCATTTTCAACATTTACCAATAGAATCGGAAGAAAGGACAGGTTATATACTTCCACTCTCTCAAGGGGTCACTGAGTACATAAGAGCCCGCTGACCCGTATTCACGATTTACTTCACTTTGAATTCAATGACCACTCTTCCGTTGTAACAAAGGGAAACCATGCACAAGTTTAGGCCTCTTCTTCAAAACGAAAAGCGTACAGTGATGTAAACCCCTTCCAAATGATTAAAAACCGAAGCAATATAAAATACTCTCATTATTTATACAGATTTATACGGGAATTTATATAATTTATACGGGAAACCGCATGATTGGTCAAGGATTGTTGACAAAACCAGTCCAAGAGTGCACAAAAAAAAAAGTGTCCTGTTTTTTTTTCTCTCTCTCTCTCTCTCCATCCATGTCCATGATTTCATTTGTTCAGAAATTCGTTTCCCATGAAGTCTTTTGCGGGTTTCTCGTTCCTCTACATTAGTCCTGTTGCCACGTCACTCCTCCCACTCTATGACACCGTCATTGACTGTCCTCGGATTGCACACCAGGCCATGAACACATCCCTGGCAGAGACACAGTGGTGACATTAACCATCCACAAGAAAACACACAGTTCCCAATAAACAATACAAAAATATATCTGGCAGTGCGTTTATGCGACAAGTAAAATGGTAACCAAACAAATTGTTCAATATAAAGTTGAGCTGGATTGGTAACTTATTTTTTTATAATGAACAAACAAACAAATACCTAGTTGAAAAAACCCCCCCAAAAAACAAAAAGATAATCACTACAGAGAAGCGTAGTAGTTGAACGGTGCCCCATGGGAAAGCCCTGGTTTTATGTGTGAGGGAATGGCATGGACGGTGGTGTGTTTGCGTGTGTTCACCCCTGTACCTGCAGTGCGTGGCCACACACTCGTTGCTGCAGTACTCCTTGTCCCAGTCCTTGCTCTCCACGGCAGGGTTGGTGCAGCCGGCTCGTACGCAAGTGCTAGGAGGGGCCGCGTGGGTCTCGGCTGGTCCCGTGGCAACGTTCAGCTCTACCTCCATCTGAACACAAAAACAAGGCAAAGAGAAAGCTGGAACGAGCGATCAAGAGGGTTTGAGAGAACTCGGGCAGGAATGACAGCAACTGATGGCATCATAACAGCACAATAGACATATTTTTCAATTGAGCTATTTTGTGCCTGGACAGAATTTGTTTTTGTTAACCATTGATAACCAAAGTTTTCTTTCGGTGCTCTTACCCCATCTTCCCCCTCGGCCACATCCTCTCCCGCGGTTACCATGGCAGCAGGCCGCCCTACTTCCACAGTCAAAGACGAGCCCATGGATCCCGAAGAGGTCGTCTCCCCCGACGACGCCACGAGGATGGGCGCGGTCGAGTCAGACTGCAGGGAAGAGGGCACCACCTTGATCTGGAGAGGGGGCGGGGCCGTGGCTTGACCCGTGCCGGCCCCCCCGCCCCGCGGCTTGGCCTGAAGAGGGGGAGGAGCCTGGGCGTGCACCATCTGCTGCAGACGGGGAGGAGGGGGCGTGTTCTGCATCTGCTGGAGCGGCGGCGGCTGCCGGGCCGAGGAGGAGGAGGAGGAGGTGATCACCACGCCGCCGGAGGGGGACACGGTCTGCTTGATGATGATCTTGGTGACCATGGGGAGGTCGGGCGTGGGCGGCGGGGCGGGCTTGGTGGCACCCGTTCTGGAGCGGGTGGACACCTGGGGAAGATCCAGGATGATGTTGGAGGTGCAGATGTTGGTGATGGTGTTCTCCTCTGGGACGTGGTGGGTGACCCGGGACGGCCGCTGAGCTGAGGGGGCCACGACGGCGGAGGTGGCCGGGATAGGGGCTACGGCCTGGGCTGCAGGAGGTGGCGAGGGGGCGGTGTCCAGTACTTCTATGGTGGGCTGAGGGACACAAAGAGGAGGTGAGTGAAGGAGGGAACAACTTGAAGAAAGACGCGGAGGACAACAAAAACCGACACATCAACCTTAAATTTGGTCTCAAATTTGGTGTAAAAACTTAAAACACTTAAAAAACAACACCCTTCCGGTGTAAGTGCCAAACGCATTTCCCATATCCCAGTAGTCTCACCTGGGAGACTTGGTTGGCTCGGTAGGCTGCCAGGGCCTTTAGGTAGTCCCTCTTGGCCATTTCATTTTTTCTCTTGTATACCTGAGACACCGGGGACAGTTGTGGGAAAGACATTTATCACAGTTCATAAACTACAGCACTGTATAGGCTTTAGGCAGGTATGTAGACTTCAAAGTTAGAATATATAAATAAATAAAATAATATATATATATATATATTATGTGTGTGTGTGTGTGTGTGTGTGTAAATACATTTTAATTGTTTATGCTCTTATCAATTATAGAAATACTAAATGAGGAAAAACTAAATCTTCATCAAATCAACATTTGGTGTGAGTACCCTTCGCCTTATAACAGCATCCCCTGTCTAATGTATGCACAGTCCTATTTTCCACAAGAAAGTTGTTGTATGTGTACATGATAAAAAAAGATAAATGACTGAACAAGGGTGTCTACGAATTATAAGAAAGAAAAATGCGATAAGCCAGTGAGAGTTACAACGTAGAACCGAGTATGCGTGACGGGAGATAGATTGTGGCGAACCGTGTTTGTTGGGAGATAAGGCAAATAATAATGAGATTGAGTTATTGAACAGAAATGTGCCTTCTCCAGCTCTGCACAGCACACCTGCTTCTGCTCCTCCCCCAGGCTGTCCCACATGGAGGCTACTATCTTGGACACTTCTCCGAACGTGGCGTTGGGGTTGGGCCCCTTAATGGCCGCCTGCGTGTCCCTGAAGAAGAGCGCGTAGGCCGACACAGGCTTCTGGGGCTCGTTGGGGTCCTTCTTCTTCTTCCCTTTCTTCCCCGCTCCACCACCACCTGTTGCTGCGGCTCCCTCTTTCCGCCCTGTGGCCGTGGAGGCGCTGGAGGAGGAAGGCACGGGGGAGTTGGACAGGGAGTGGTCGAAGGAGATGGCCCCAGAGGGGAGGGAGAGAGAGACTGGAGACTCGACCAGGACACTCTACAAGGAAGTGTGGACCGGGTTTTAGAGAAGGGGGACAAAGAAGGTAATTAGATATATTTATTTCTATCAATGTTCTGTAAGTGCTAATAAGATGGAAGGTAAGCCATGTCCGAAGAGCCTTTGTCCGTAGAAACAGTTTTCCTGTATTTTGGGGGACTTTTTCACCTGCAGAGCCATGTCATAGGAACCACGTCAATAAGAGTATACTTAGTCTCCAGTGTCAACAAATAATTGTAGTTCATGGAGAATATAGTACAGTGATTCCCTTCTGATTTAAAGAGTATTTTCAAAAATGAATGAAAAATGTGTTTGCCTCTGTCACATCACTCATGCATCTACAGAACAATTTGGGTAGGTAGCCAATTTTATCCCAAAGGTGGAGGGTTGTTTGAATTTCTGTTCTGTTTTTCTTTTGATCAACAAGTTTTGGGTTAGCTTTCTTGATATGAGTTGCTTTCATAGAATAACTTTCTAACTCACCCTCCTGAAATCATCCATGTCGTCGTCCTGTAGAGACCCAGAGGGCGAGCCGGTGGCCGACAGTGGTTGGTCAGGTGACTGCGAGCGAGTCAGGATGGCTCCGCCCCCTAGACTGAGACCCAACTGAGCGCTGAGTTCTGACTGGTCGATGGTGGTAAGCTGGTTGTGGCCCAGCAAGCTGTGGCTCATGTCACCCAGCGGAACGTCTATGGTCATGGGGGAGGAGCTACCGAACTGAGAACCAATGGGGTGGCCCAGATCCTGGTGGAGACAAAAAGGAAAAAGTTTCAGCTGTAATTCTTGCAAAAGAAAACCTCCAGCTGTTACATAGTTATGAATTTAGCTTAAAACAAATAGACGCTACCAATCACAGCCTAGAAATTAAAATGTAAAATAAAACGTTTGATAAAACAGTAGCTTCCAAGCCGAGCACAATGGACAGTAAAAAAAAAAACAAAAAAAAAATATTAAAAACCTGACGCTCACCATGCCTAGCGCTGACCCCAACAGAGCGCCCCCACCAGGCTGGCTGATGACCCCAATGCTGAGGTGCTCCAGGCCCTGAGAGGCGGGATTGACGTAGGTGGAGGCGAAGGACGGGTCGTCTCCGCCAACCACCGCGTTCCCCGGCACCACCACACTTCCAGAGGGGCCCCCGTCCGAAAGCTCCCCAAAGTGGGACACCACGTCGGACACGGTGAGGGCCGAGACGGGGTCCAAAGAAATGGGGGGGATTTCAAACTCCTCATCGCCAAGGCTGGGTGTGTGGAAGGTCTTAAGGGAGAGAAAAAGAGAGAAAGAGAGAAAGAAGCAGGGTGGGCAGAGAATAGAAGCAAAACAAGGCTAGTTAAAAAAAAACTGAATGGAGAACCATGTGCCTCAGTATGCACACAAAAATATGTTCAATCTACAAGCACATTGTCTTATATGTTTGCCCGTCACTATGCTGTCTCCATAATATACTTGAAACTACCTCGATTTAAAAGGACTCTACATAAGGCGCCAACACTTGAAAAGTAGCTTATTTCACAAAACGACCACAGGTGTGTGTGTGTGTGTGTGTGTGTATGTGTGACAGTATGTGTGGATGGGTGCGAAGAATGTCCCAATACCTCTGATGGTGATAGGAAAGGGTGGCTGGACCCACTGATGGCCAAGTAGTTGTCACTGCCTCCAGGGAACTGAAACAAAAAAGGACAAGTAAGGCTACTGTGGTCTTCATTCATGTCCCTGACATTATTAAAATGCATTACAGAGTGCATTGCCACATACATGCACTGACAATATCAGTCAAAGTTAAAAGCAAAGCCCCATTCAATACAAATTAAAACAAAGTTGTATTTTGGCAAACCGACAGAACAGTCCTTATTAAACTGAAGGGGGTCACCTTGTTGACAACGTCAAATCCATTGAAAGACTGCGGATCCAAGAACTCTGGATCGCAGTGTTGGCCAGTACCATCCGTTAGATCAGAGTAGAAATTAAGGTCCATCTTTACACTGGGCCTCAAATATAACATTCAAAGATGTTATGAAAAAAACGTTTTGCTTCAGCGACCAACGCCAGGATAGCTATTCTATTTTTAAAATGAATCAGATAAGATTGGCAACAATTACCGTCTTAGTTATTCCACATTAAACTAGACTGTATGCAGTGACAGATTTGGGTTTATAAGGCAAAAAGAGCATTTAGATGCTAGCAGTCAAACCAAAAATAACCCTGGCTGGTAGGTAGGTGCCTGCGTATATCGACTTGCTGACTTGTCCTAGTAGCTGGCTTGCTACAGCCTTGACTCAAGGCTGCGGTAACGCTAGAACTGAATCCAGGCTCCAGTAAGTCTGTCAACTACTATACCACGCCAAAGACAGGACCAATCATATAGACAAAATCTCTGGATCACGCAGATCCTCAGTTATAGTGACATATGAATCTATTTTGCGTTGTCCCCACGGCCACGATTTGACACCCGGTAAACCCTCGATTTCGTCTTGAGAACCCCTGCCAGGCTGCTCAATGGAACCAGAACTGTAGATTTGGAACGAACATAATCTGAGGGCGGGTTTATCGGTTTCTATTGGATGGGGGTGGTGTCTTCATAAATTAACATAAAGTAACACATTGCCACTCAAAATAACATTTCCTCAATAAAAGCACACACTAACGAAGCACATCTGGGCTGGTGTGACCAAATTATATTGTGCCAATGAGCATGAAAAAATAAGATCTTACTCGTAAAAAAAAACCGCCTCTACATATGACAAATGGTTCACCCCACTGGCCTAGTAGGAACTAGTCTACATACGTGTTAACTGTGGTACTACTAATGCTATTCTGAAATCTCACATACATCCACGAAATTAGGCGAATTTAGAGACAACAAAACCAGCAATATATCCCCATCATGGCTTTCTCCCGGCAATCTTTTGTTGCACAAGGGCTTATTATTTGAAAGGCTGGCGTAATGGGGTATTGAATTCTCGGTTACAAGAGACAACCGTGTCAGGGCATTTTTAAATGGCAGGGAGCTATCTTGAACTCGACCAACAATATAACACAATCTTAAGAAATAATTCGGGTTCTGCGAAAAAATGAAGTCGCTAAAGTCAACAGCGGGTAAACTGTGCTCGGGGCGACTGTATCGGGTAATCATTTATTGTGTTTATGAAACCAAAGTCGACGATTGTAGATTCCTCTTGTTATGTGCGATACATCAAAGAGGGTCAGATATGAGTTTTTCTTAATTAGAGGGTATCTACCTACTCTTCCTCTTACCTCCATGCTCACCCAGAAATTAGATTTTAGTCCCACTTTATGAACTTCGCCCAGAATGATTTTTCTCTATATCACAACATGGCATCCTCTTCCGCATTGTAGTGGAAGTGATCTCATCACGCAGATGTGATGTCAAAACTACGTATCATTGCCTATGTCGAAAAGGGTAAACAGTCAGTTCTATACATTTTTATTCAGTTACATTCTACTAATCTGAGGAAATGTATTTAATTAGATTCTGAAGGCAACGTGATTGACAATAAAACAAATTATTTTCTGTCTTTCAAAATTGGTTTTATTTCCATATTTCTCAAGCAAGTTCCTTTTGATTTTTTTATATTAATGTAATTAAAAAAAGATAAAACATGGGACTTCTCTTTATGTACAAGCAAAAAAAAGCAGTAAAGGAAATAAAAAGAACTTAAAAGAATCCCTGCACGTATTACAAATCAATACACTGAAAAGGACAAGCAAGATGTGGAATAGGACACCTCAAGTTTCAGCTCCATCTATAAACAAAAGCATTTTATAAGCTACGTGATACAAACGTACACATCCGCGCAAGCGGGATGCCAAGGGGCTACTGGTGTCAAGGGAGTTGCACAGCAGAAGCTGATTCTACATAGCATAGCAAAGATACTCGTAGGAAAGAGAAAAAAAACAAAACTATTTTTACTAACAAGGTGCATACACGGGCAGCACATTATATCACTCGTACAAACACGCATACACTTTTCGAGCTCTCCTAAAACAAGTTGAAGAACAATGCAACATAAAAATGATACTTGGAGAGCATGCACTTTAGTGGTCTTTACACTGCTAGATCAATGTGTGATGATGATCCTCAAAAAAGCAGATCTCTCACAAACTATTGCTAAAAACACTGGTAACTTCTTTTGTAAATACTGGAATCCTAACATTCCCAGATCCTTTCCTAAAACAGGGTTCTTTCATACACATAACTGTTAATTCCTAAAATTAAAGTGTTATTGAGCACATCAGTCACACATGAGTCTGACAATCCTAGTTTATCTCTCTATGAGTGTAATGACCAACAGCTGTTAAAACAGTAGGCCCACAGACATGGAGTTATGAAACTATCAATTACAATCAAAACAGAAAATATTGAGTAAAGTAAAGATAGGCACTCATTTTGCAATATGTGTTCCAGGATTCAGATAATAGTTGCGACCAAATAAGCTCGGCTAGTGTGATCATGTAATTTCCAGAACCTTTCCTGTAAGCATTCTTTGTTGTTAAAACAACATCACAAATACACGTTCAAGTAAGTAAACACTGTGATTTTCCATGGTGTGTGTGTGTCTCAAACCTACAGCACAACAATGGCCACTTTCACACTAATTGAGCTTATGTACTTTGCTTTCATGACAGGTCCAAATTGGGGGTGATTTATAAACAGACAAACATATAAAAAAATATTTTATGAACGTTAAACCGAAAAGTCCCAAACGTGTTGGAAACTGTGTTCTCCGTGCAATTCAAAAGTCCACTGCGTAGATCAACACGTTCTGCTCAAGGAGCCCTTAACGAAGAACCAGAATGAACTCTTTTAAAACCGATCACTGACACAACTGTCCGGGAACACACACACAGAACCCTGAGTCACTCAGTGGAACACACCCTGTTCAGGAATAAAACAATAACCGACCTCAAAAAGGTATTGTGTTTGCATTCATTGGTCCACAGTCACACCGCGCTGGTCCCTGTGCTGAACTAGGTAGGGGAGACACACACACACACACACACACACACACACACACACACACACACACACACACAGTGTTTAGAGGTACTATAGCTCTCCTTCCACAGGACCTCCCCTCCCCACCAGTGTTGTAGGTATTCCAACCTAAGCAGAGGAGGATGCATTAGGCTTAGGAGAAGACAGTGGCTCTCATTAGGCGTTCCGCTGGAAGCCAGGGATTCCCACTCCCGATGAATACCTCTTTATTTAAGCCTGCCTTTTTCTTCTTCTCTTTTCTCCTTCTTCTTCTTCTTCTCCTGTTCCCTGTCCTCCGTGCGGAGCGTCCTCTAGGCTCTCTGTGAGTTATGGCTCCAATCTTTGATTTCCCCCCCCCGTCTCATCTATCCCACTGCCCGGAGCGTGTGCTTCGTCACGAGGCCGATAACACCATGAGTTATTGAGGAGTGGGACAGTGTTTCACTGCCCTGGTGACTCACACTCTCTCTCACACACACACACACACACACACACACACACACACCCACACACCCTCCCCATCTCTCTATACTTCTCATTTTTTGAATAAGGCACAGACCAAGTCTGAAGGCTGAACAGAGGAGAACAAAGCTGGCGGCCTAGCCCTCTTCCTCCTCCTCCTCCTCCTCCTCCTCCTCCTCACGCTGTAGACTAGGGCCTCTCTGAAGCATGGCTGCTCCTGGAATGTTTCTGTTAGATAGGGCCCAGAGCTCTATCTGTACTCTAATGGAGCCTGGAGCCGCTGTACCCCTGATAGCACGCATGGCAAGTGTGTGTGGGTGTGTGTTTGTCTGTACCAATGTGAGTGTGTGTGTGTAGGTGTGTGTGCCTGCACGGAAACTCTTGAATGATCTGAGGCCAGGCATTAGCTTCTGATAAAGTAAAGGTTCAAGAGAGAGCGAGTGGGCGAGTGGGCGAGTGGACGTGTGTGTGTGTGTGCGTGTGCGTGTGCGTGTGTGTGTGTGTGTGTGTCTGTGTGTGTGTGTGTGTTTTGGAGAAAGAGAGATTGTGTTTATAAGGGGTTTAGGTCAGGTGCCTCCTCGCTCGACCAAGCGCCTGCCAGCGGTGGCCTGGACACTGTCACCATAGCGATGACATCATGGCACACGACAGCTCGGCGGGAAAAAATCCTGTCATCTTCATGGATGAAAGAGGGAGGGAAGGGGGGAAAAGGAGAGACGAAAAGAACGGCAAGAATGTGGAATGGGGGAGGACATCATGAGTTTAGTGTTTTCTGTTGAGAAAACTGTTTCTCTCAACAGAAGAGAGAGCGAGAGACACAGAGAGAGAGAGAGAGACAGAGACAGAGAGAGAGAGAGAGAGAGAGAGAGAGAGAGAGAGAGAGTGAGTTTCCACATGCTCATGCTTTGTAAAGTTAGCCCCAGTGATCAGTGTAGCTCATATCGAGAAACACCATTGAGGGAATCAGACTATAACACACAACGTCAGCCGGGTGGAAATTAATGCAGTGGATGTGATCTCCCACTGGTTCCACTGGTCTACTTCACTCATCAACACTAGTTTGTCACTCGGTTTATGTTAGACAGATGTGTAGCAGTTCACAGTGACTTTTTTTTCTCACATTATTCGCTGTAAGTCTGAAGGCACAGCCTGTGAATGAACGTGATGTTATTTGGTATAATAGACCTCCCTGATTTACCCACCTTGACTTTGGCCTCAGCTTAGCCATCATGTGATGAGATTACAAGATGTTTCAGAGTGTGTGTGTGTGTGTGTGTGTGTGTGTGTGTGTGTGTGTGTGTGTGTGTGTGTGTGTGTCCGCCTCTCACCTGGCTCCTTCACTGGGGAGAGAAGGAGCTGTTAAATCTACCGTTTCCCTTCTCTGCAGGGGGGCAGAGCTCAGTGCCAAAGACAGAGAGGAAGAGAGGGTGTGTGTGTGAGCGTGAGCGAGCGAGCGAGTGTGAGTGTTTGCGTAAGAACGAGAGAGAGAGTGTGCCGGGGAGAAAGAGATGA
Source organism: Galaxias rostratus (assembly GCA_036024795.1). Classification (NCBI taxonomy): domain Eukaryota; kingdom Metazoa; phylum Chordata; class Actinopteri; order Galaxiiformes; family Galaxiidae; genus Galaxias; species Galaxias rostratus. The sequence goes on along the minus strand of JAVQJS010006941.1, from coordinate 2,833 downwards.
GATGGCCTGGAATGAATAATGTTTTTATCTGGAGTTTTATGGGGGTTTCTCTCTGCCATATATTCCACAGATATGGTATAAACTGAAACGCACGGTTAGTTTCTCTAAGTCAATGTTCCATTAGGCTGTGCTCTGGAATGCTACCTCTTATGGCTTGGGAACGGGAGAGAGGGGAAATACGAGGAAAGGCAGTTTGTACACGCGTGCGTGCGTGCGTGTGTGTGTGTGGTTGTGTGTGTGTGTGTGTGGTTGTGTGTGTGTGTGTGCGTGTGCGTGTGTGCGTGCGCCCCTACCTGTCAGTGTGTGTTGTCGTTCGGTTTACCTCTGACTGATAGTCCATGTTTGGGAGGCCCCCTCCTCTCTGGTTGCGTGGGGGTGTACGGTGTCGCTCCGTAGACACGGGTCTCCCAGCCCTCCGCGGCCGGCCCACCACCAGCTGCAGAGCGGCACCGGTAAGGCAGCGTGAAGGACCACCCACGGCCCGCCAGGGGCCCCCTCCCACCACCAGACCCTGGTCGCAGGACAGCCGTGTAATCACGGGAGCTAAACTGGTCTGTGGCTCCCAACGACTTTCTGTGAAAATACGGCGTTCAGGCGTTCCTCCTGGGTTTAGCCTCGTGGATGGATTGTAAAAAGATGGCTGCCGGTTGGTGGAGCAGACCGTCCTGGACGCCGCGGCGGGAATGGGATGGCGTTCCCTCCCGGCATCTCATTCACACACAGGTGGGAGAAGGAGGAGGGAGAGAGAGGCTGTCTTACGTCACGTCTTTGTTTCACCGTCGCCGTGGCGATGGAGCATTTGGGGTGGCGCGTTCGGATCCGTTTTGGGATTTGACAGCGCCCCGGGGCGTTTACGGTCCCTAGTGCGTTCCCTCCCGCGCCGGGGCTTTGTCTCGGAACACCAAGAGAACCGGGGAATTGAGGATAAGCCCCCAGAAGCTTCCCACGTAATTTGAGTCCATGAGGAGAAAGGTAGATTATGTGGAAAGAGGTTTCTGATACATTTGAGGGGACGACAGGTAAAAGGTTTATGCTGCAATGGTCAATGAAACATAACTAAAATGCTGAACGGTTTGGGTCGGAACATTGTTCCTCTGAATCACCTGATTTGCTTTTCATGAGCGACTGCCTGACTTCAACATATGCGTTGTGCGTGTGTGTGTCCCCCTTACAGACAGGAGGCGCTGTTGGCGGCCATCAGTGAGAAAGACGCCAACATCGCCCTGCTGGAGCTCTCCTCTTCCAAGAAGAAGAAGACCCAGGACGAGGTGGCCATGTTGAAGAGAGAGAAGGACGGCCTGGTCCAGCAACTCAAACAGCAGGTTAGTAACACACACACACACACACACACACACACACACACACACACACACACACACACACACAAACTCCTCCACTCACATACACAGCGGACGCGTGCACACACACACACAACACACACATGCATCGGCTCACACATGCACTTTGACATCGTTATTAGTCAAACTGCTCAGATCCCAGGTAGAGGGCAACACACAGTTACAATTTAAGGTGATGATAGATCCTGGGAATAGGATAAAAGGACCGGAGAAAAGAGAGGGAACGGGCAAAGAGGAGGTGGAGAGAAGGAGAGGAGCCGAGTTGAGGGGGTATCGAGTTAAAGGCGGAGAGCGCGAGAGCACTCAAGGGAAAATTGAAGAGAAGGAACTGAAAGAGAGAGAAGAGGTGTGTGTGTGTGTGTGTGTGTGTGTGTGGGGGGGGCACATGTCAGACCACAGCCTCAACCACTGAGGGTAAATTTAGGATTAAGCTGCGCCTCCTACACACAACCACAGAGCCATCAGACACACACACACTTTTAACACACTTTTTAAACTCTCTCGCATCTCGTCTGTAAATACAGTTACCCCACTCACACACACTCACTCACTCTTGTATACATAGCCCAGTCACACACATATGGCACCCCTCATCTTACACACACACACACACACACACACACACACACACACACACACACACACACACACAGACACACACCAGTGGACCTGTAAAGGTTTTAGTGGAGTCTCGGTGGTCTAGTGAAAAAAACCTTCATGTTAGTGGATGGCAGAATGGGTTAAGGCGTGTGTGTGTGTGTGTGTGTGTGTGTGTCTTCTTGTCTCTACTCTGTGTGATTAGGAGACTTCTCAGACAACACACAGCACTCTCCCTTCTTTTTAAAGAACCCCTTTTCTCCCAGTCTCTGTTGCATTTATTCCATTGTAAATCATAGAGCCCCATCCACCCCCTACATATGTAAACAGGCAGAAGGGGGGTCTGGGGAATGGTTTAGGGGGAAAGGAGGGAAGGAAGGTATGGGGTTCAGTCTAATCCCTGCAAACAAACATTTAGCCCTCCATATGTCATGTCTTTTTTTTCACCTTCTCAACTTCCTCCCTCCTCTTACTCCTCCTCCCATCCGCTATATGAAGTCTTGATGACACCACGGAAACAGAAGACTCTCCTATCTCTGTGTGTGTGTGTGTGTGTGCGTGCGTGCGTGCGTGCGTGTGTTCACGTCCACGTCCCCAAAGGCACGGGGGTTCCTGTCTCTTGCCCTTTGACCTCTGGGATGAGTTACAGTTCAGACAGGACTTTACGTCATGACATCACCACCTCTCTCACGCCCCACATTTCCAGACCCCCCCGTCCTCTTCTCCCTGGTATCCCCTCCACCCGCTCCACACCTATATATCTCTCTATCGTCTCTCTCAACGCTCACTTTCACTGAGCGCCGACCACCGCCAGCGCGCACAGCGCCAACACCAGACAGAGAGAGAGACGAAACGGGAGAGAGAGAGAGAGAGAGAGA